>QNGE01002383.1:0-23681 GCA_008508345.1 Paragonimus westermani
ACATTTATTGTGTTGTAGTTATCCTGAAAATTAAATACAGAAAGCAAGTCTTGTTAGACATTTCTGCCTCTCCTTGTCTCCAATGGGTATCTTCGAACAAGTTAAACAAACCAAAGGCACAGTCGTGTTGATAAAAACTGGGAGTTGCGTGAGGTGTTAAAAGGAAGACTGCAGTTTCTAACTCAACGCGCTGAAATAAACCAAAACCTTGGTAGGTAATTTTAAAACAGTTTTCTATATCCTACAACAGTTACACTCAGTCGTGAAATCTGCAGTAGACACGGCACAGCGTGGAGAACATCTCGGAGACAGCAGGCATACTGAGTGTGTACCTGATGAGTTTCCAGAATCCGATCGTTCAGATTGTCGTACACAGTAATAGTGTTGAAGCCAAAGGAAACCGATTCACTAAAACCGTGTTCCGAAACCTTGAATGGTACATTAATGACATACCCGTTTGGAGCTGAACACTACCACTGTGTCTCAACTTGTGCTATCCACGCTGTAGGGGGAATCAGTCTAATTTAGGGGTTCAACTGGAAAATTTGTGCAGTCAGTTAGCTGTACTAAGTCCATCAGCAGGCTTAAACGAGGAAATGAACGTTGTTCAATTTGTGCTACCAGTACCTGAAACAGAAACCGTAATCAAAGCAACCCTCAATGACGAAACAGTAGATTGCAAGGGAAGCAGCGTCTTATGGAAGCCAGACCACATGAAGAAACATGAAGCATTTAAGTCATAATAATCAGGGTCCTATTACGATCAATCTTAACGCCACTCATGCTCGCTGCTCACCGTAACAGCTTGTGAATATGGTCTACTTACCCGCGAACGAAGCGTTACAATATTCCCCCACTTCCACGCTAGATTACCTCTGAAGAGGTCGCGTAACAGAGTGCGAAGATCTACAAGGCACGATTGTCACGAACTCCATAAGTAACTTGACTGAACCATTGAAATTTGGCCAGAAATTTCAGGTCGTTCAATTGAGGATTGCTCAACAGTATCACCCTGGAACAGCCGAAGTGATTGTCTGTTTGTAGGATATGGACAACCTGATGTAGAATGTTTGAGTAGAAAACATGGTTTTCCTTATTGGTCATGTCCCTTCCTTTTTTTCAAACCTACTGCTTGTTCTTCTCTTCACAGCTGTATTGCAGTTAATATAGATGCAAACCACTGACGTACTATCTTTAATGATGAGGAATAGGTGGTTGGAATTGCCCACTTCAGTTGTGCACAAACGTCTGTCCCTATGCTCAAGTTGCATGATGGACTGCAAGTATAACCGGGTGGCACTAGTGAATCAGAAGCGGCAAGTAGCCTATGACATAACCAATTAAAATTATGATTAACTTCAAACTGAAAAGATTTATATTAGGGGTTGACGCTGGAGATGAGCAGAGGATTGGATGTTTGTGCCGAAATCGTAGACAGTCAACAAAAACAAAGCTGAGTCATGACGTGTTCTACTGCCCTACAACTACACTACTCTGCATACAAGCTAGGTTCCAGGAAACACATTAGAAAGTTAGTTCCGACTGATCAAGGATACCGACTGAATGCAACCCGGGTCAAAGAGCCTTATGTTATCAAAGACCGATGATAATTCACGTGGCTGCATGCGAACAGTCTCGCTGAAGTCAAAGCAAAACTAGCAATTAAATGATGATGAAGAACGAGTATCTAGTTCGAGCAAGCAAAGTACACATGTAGACAGAAGAAAGCAATTCAGGTTAACGGCACCAGCACCTCTCACACATAATAGCAGAAGCATAATTAAATCGGGTGTGTGTGGGGGGAAATAGGAACAGAGGATGATCAAGCACGCAATCAATGTTGAACTGCAACGTGATACTGAATAAAGTGATGGGTAATACGCCCTCAAACGGAACCTAAATGCTACCATGTTTGTGAACGTTCAACGGCTGTGAGGATGAGAATCCAAAATGGAACATGCAAGCGTTTCAACGGAGAACAGAAGTACAGCATAGGGGCGCTAAGGTTGCAAAAGTGATACACGTGATAGCATACACCGTTTGCACTCTCACGGACAAATAAGCAATCGAGCGTTGACAACCGCGTTGCAGAATTTCTGACTCTTGGAAGTTGTTTACAACAGTTAGTTTCATCCCAAGAGAGAAACAGGTTAAAGAAAGGGAATCGGAATCAGGACACGAAGAGAAAACTCGCGACACCAATAAACAATCGATGAATCGCGACCAGTGAATCATGTTGCTTAACTATTGACGCTTTGATTGTGAAGAGTGGAGGCAGTCAGTATTGGGGGAGGGGAGGGAGGCGGATTGCCAAATGATTGGGATAAGATTATGAGGATTCCGAAGAGGACGAGAAGCTCAAGGGATCGGAGTACGATTTGGACCACGGATAACCGTCATGCCAAAGGTTTGACTGAGACTGGAATGACGCGCAGAGCACCACGTACAGAAGAACACAGAGCTGTGCATACGTGTTTATGTACTGTTATTCCGACTGAAAAGACTAGATCGGCCCCGCGTAGTTGGCTGGGTAGAGGCCAGCTCGACCGTCCTTTCTCCCCTTACACCAGCCTTGGTCATCTGCATCTTCCAGTTTCTCAAAGATATCACCTGTCATGCAGATATAGAAGGAAAAACGATGGAAACTGTGAAAGAAGGGCAAATGTTAAAAAAGAAACGGTCAACTGCTACAGCAGAATCAAACGGATGACGCAATAAAAATACGGCTAGACTTAGCCGATTTCGGCAATTATTCATACATGTGAGTAGACGCTGTCACAGTGATTAGCAGGTAATTTTCTATGTTGTCAGCCGAACCGAAAAGTAAACCAGATTACCAGAATTTGGAATGAGAGTTGCAGCCGTTTTTGCTGAGTCTTTTGCTGTGAGATTCCTGAAGCGAGAACACCGGTCAACTTATGTGCACGGTTGACGTATTTAAACTTGTCCCAGTGAGTCTGAGCTGCGATGTGACACAATGATGTGTGTAACTAACGCGTGGATTACACATATAGATAAGCAAAATTGGGTGGTAGATTACAAGAATTAGCAGACATAAGAAGAGGTTCTAGGAATGACGGTTAATCGAGTAGGAGAGGATCAGCCACCAAGAACGTAGCTACTTCAGATGCAACTTGTACGGTGTGAGGGTTGAGTAGGAAAACGGATTTCCGCAGGGCTGTATTCGAAGAGAACAAAGATATGTTATGCATACGCCTCTCTATTCAGATGTGACAGAAATGGATTTCTACAGATCTAATGAGGCGTATATAGAAATACCGTTTGTTCCCTTCCTAATCCGGATGTGACAATTATCGTCGAGAAAAATAAGAAACGCAAATGCGAATCCACATAAGAACAGCTAAAACGAGATATGTGAAAGATATTGAAATCGTGTTAAATCGAGTGTAGTTCTGCATGACGGCTGATAAGGAGTCAATAGAATAAAAGTGGGGTGAAACAACCCATAGAGAGACGATCTGTTGCGGCGATTTGAAAGACGAACTGATCGGTTTGAGAAGCAATCAATTCATTCGACTGTGGCAGATCGAGATAGTGTGCACTTCAACAAAAACCGGTGCAAGTGAAGGAAGTAAACAAGTGAAACGTAGTAGGGCTCTAGGCTCAAACTATTTTAATAAACCGCCTTCAAAACGAACGGTGAGAGATAGCTGTCTGAACTGATCACATTCACTCGTTTGATGCTGGGGATGACTGGAAGGCTTGAAAGATGGTGAGGTTTACCTAAGTACATTGACCATGTCTACGTTCAAAGTTCGGTGGCGAATGGGTTACGACTGACGGATGGTCGTTTCAAAGGTTTACGATGGAATCAGTCCATGGTGGGCACTACCAGATGGAGAAGCGCATGGGCGTGTAAACTGAATACACACGCAAGGGATGGTCTAACGAACATGTGTCTAATTTGGGTGAGCAGGAAGATGACAACCTATCGCAGTGTAGGTATGTGAATAATGTATTCCTGACCAGACGGAATCCGACTTGTTCTTCACGAACTCCTGTCCGAGGATTAGACGAGCAGATAAAATAGTAAGACAGTGAACAACCTGGAGGTGACAGAGACAAGTGTTGATGTGGCTGTCATGTAAATTTCAGAACATTTTCTGATGCTGACAAGCACCAATCATCACATATCTCTGAAAGTTCTGAAACCGTCCGAAAGATTGTAATCAATTGTTACATCAGTATCTCGTCATAAACTCCTGAAAGGGGTAAAAAAGAGAGCCGAAACCAGACACATTAGGTTTCAATAACCTGGGCTCAAGGTCCATTTTGGTTACACACGCAGTAACAAATCATTTGAATCCTACAGTCTGTATGATTTAGTTCAGAGTTCATAAATGGAATCTACACTCATACGTCTAGTACCACTACAGGAGATAGCAAGTAAGAGGTTTCTAGGATGGGAAGGCTGATGTGCAGTGGACTGCGTGACTACGAAACTGGAATCAATATCCACGACGTGAGATATGACATACTGAATAAACCGTCCTAATTTCGTACTTAACATGTGCTTCAGATGTTTCAGAAGCATTTAACTTGATATCGCACCTAATCCCGGGTACACGGGTTGGCTATCATAATGCCGACAGTCGTATCCTCAGGCTTAGAATTAGCGGATAGCCTTCCACTTCGGGAATAATTACATAATAAACGGATTCTATTGGCCAACAAGCAGTCGCAGACAATGAGTGGTAGCACTGCCAGAGCGTAGAGGATCTACGACTGAAGGTCTCTAAGACACTACCGAATAAGCTGTTTGATAGTACTACAAAAGGGTACATGTTACTCCATTACAAAAGGGTTTCGGTTACCCTAACAATGACATACGGGCTTCTGAACAGCATGCGGTTCTCCTAAATTTCGCGAAATTTCCACACCCACCAACTGTGGACAAAGTTCTCAAAAAGCGGACGAGACATCCCAGGGACCACCGGCACCAGCTAGTACAAAAGATGAACCGGGTATCACGAACAGATGGACTCCGTTCCAGGGGTGCATGGACCAATTTGGCTGCCAGCCTCTGTTAAATAAGAGCCACACGTCGCAGCGATCTTGGCTAGACAGATATAGTGCACCAGATCAGTTTCCCTTGGTAAATCTTGGATTTGTTAGCCTACCTTCGTCGCAGCATCATGCAAGTTGTACTGGCCAACACAAGTGAATGCACTCCATCCAAAGGACGTGTGAACCGAACTAATCGTAACCAATCACCGATGGACTTCAAAATGCATGCTTCACCTAAATGCTGTGTGTACTAGTTTTCTTTGGAATCAGACTCCAGGTGATATCTCTTGAGCCAAGCTCTCCCTCGAACTGAGCAAAATAGAATTATTCTGTCGCACAAAAATAGTGAACTTATCAGCTTGGTAATGGATATATATTTTCAAACCAACCTTTTGCTCGAAGTGACAGCAGCCACCTTCTCTCACTGTAGTCTATCGCAACAAACCACTCTGCATAAGTGTTTCAGTTTGCTAAACGATCATTAATTTGGTAATCCTCATGGACTTGTCTTATTTTCTGTTCATGAAGGAGGTAACAGCCAGAAGGTTGATGCACGAGACAGTAACGTGACATCTTTGCCTGACGGGCACAAACCACCACTCCCAACCCTCAAGACACTACTTAAGTTTGTCACTTTTAAAATTCGAACAAGTGTGCAGATAAGTCGACAAATAGCTCTTACACGTGAATTGAAGGCCACCTCCATCAGCATCTGATATCTTGCTGAGAGACGGATTAGGAATTTTTGTGCACACAGCATACGTTTGTTGAAGACCTTACGGTTACCGTCAACCACCAGGCCCGTGTTGGAATAGCCTTAAGCGCATACGCTGGGAAAATTGTACACCCATCAATAGTCGCCTTTTTGCTGTCAGGTCGTGAGGTACGGTTGGGTATCAACAGGCAACCGTTATAAACGTTATCTGTTCATTGTTGCGATATTTGATCCCAAAGTCCAGAAGCAGTTGAAGATGTATTTTGTCACCATCGGACTAAGTTCTTGCACACCACATAAGCACCGAAGTAATGACTAAGAAATTAGACGCTAAAGTAGATAGGATGGAAATTGACTTGCATGATCAAGTTTCGTTCTTACGGTACTCACCGAACGGACAACGGTGAACGTCCGTTGCAACACTGTACTGATAACGATCTGTTTCTGGTCAGCACTCATTTTGGGCGTCCTAGACGTTAATGCGTCACCTAGCGACCTTCATCACCAAGTCAATAGTGGACACAGTCACCAGCCAAAGATGCAGTTGGGCTTGAGCATCCGTATACATGTCGATCATGCGAAGTCCGCCCGTGTTACGGTGGAAGGCCATTTCGTTGTTATACACTAATGAACGTATCCGAACTAGCAGAGACCCAGGCTTGTTGACCAATTTTATCACGTTCACCTCTAGTTTGGAATAAGGTCGACAAGACGACATCGAGCTACACGTTTGGCATGTAACAGAAGTGTAGTACTACTGTATGTTCAGCGGCCAACTGTTGGGTTCATATGCGACCAATTGAACCACTTGCTGTTCACCGGAATACTCCATCCATACTCGTTTGAAACAGCGGAAACAGCTAAAAGAGGATCACGAGGCCTCGTAGATACAAAACGCTAGCGAGACAAAACAAGCTGCTGTTAACAGGACCTCTCAAAAGCACTTCTGTCCCATCCCAGCAACGGGAAGCAGGAATGAGATGACGTACGATGCTGATGGTGAGCTTACTCATAACTTGAAACGGTGCTCAGGGCGCTATACTGGGCACCCTCAAAACAGCAGTCAAATTGGTCGTCCGCGCTGTTGACTAAGTCTCCAGGCATTCTGTGTGGTCATCGGTCTGTCGGGGCTTCTCTATTCGAAAGCAGATGTCTCACTTGAGATTACGTAGTTGAACCATCACAAGATTTTGTAAGGAGATGGGAGTGAAGCAGCTTCCTTAATGAAGGATAGCAACCAATGAAAAATCTCACTTATGAGCTGTTGTGCGTGGAACTGAGGTCGATCACCGCCGGCCAATCAGAACACCGATTAGCAGCTATGGGTTTCTTTTTGCGGCAACTAAAACAAGTTGTTTGAACGCAATCCGGATATTAAAAAAACGAACGACATTATTCACGGTTAAGGAATTTAACAACGGCCAACCGCAACGCAACACTTCTCCTGCCCAGTAGCAACTGTCAAGATAACCACAACATACTTTATCTATAAGATGGTATAATTTCTCCATTGAATTGAGATTGCTTTTGACACTGTGATTTTTGTCGTTCTGAGTTTTCCGCAAAAAACCAAGCAAGTGGTAGAGAGGATTTTGATTTGATTCACACATCTAAACTCTGATATCGTCTACAGAGGAAGGGTGTAGCGGAGAATTATGTCAACACCCGGAAAGCGAGTTCCTGTCGAACCTCGCTCTTGGTTAGGGCTTATGACGGGGTGCCACCGACCTTCAGTATATCATTCCCTTTCACGGCTCTCACAGACTGCAAACATTATGGCGCGAGAATGCACTAAAACGCCAGATTTTGGAATCTAGATCATGCAGACGATATTGAGAGGCTTCCCGAGGGAACTAAGGTGTATCCGACAATCCAGATATTTGCGTGGTCAAGTTAGTGTGATTTTTGTACTTTTAAGGCGCGGACAGCTGTTAAAATCTGGCAGAATTCTGCAGATTTCCACATCCTCGATGGTAGATGGTTGCAACTGGCTGCGAAGTTCACGTGCTTCGGGAACTGCACCATCGCTAGTGGAACTTCGAACGACATATGCACATATATATGCTATATATATATACTTATAACACGTGGAGAAGCAAACGTGCCAAACTATGAGGAAAAAAGACAGCGTACGATGTGAAGGAAGAAAATAATTCCGGAAGATAGGGAGAAGTAAATCACAAAGTTGCACACAGAAACTCACTGCACGAGCTCCATTGATTTATATTCTTCGTCATATCAGACAGCGTCTTCAACCAATGCTGTTTCGTTGCCCTTCAGATTCCAGCTAGGAAGTCAGGAGCGTCCTACTGAGGCAAGCTTCACAACGTGTGCCTTCATGTTCTCAACCCAAGTCATAAGCTGACCACCGGTTTGCAGTTTCCCGCCTAACCCACTACTTACAAACAAGTCTTGATGTGGCAGATTGTCATGCAGGATAAAATATTATGACGACCGTCTGATGGAATCGAAGTTTAGGTAGTGTTTGTCAAATCATACCATATATGGCGCCGAAGTGATATCACTTGTTCTGTTGAGGGTCCAATGTTAAACAGTACTGTATCAGCGATCTTACTGTACAACTGTGAGACCTAACTCAATCGCGTAGAAGTTACTTGCGGCAATCGGTTTCTCCGAAACATAAGTAGCATCATGTTAACAATGACAAAGTTCGCAGACGTGCAGTCGATGCTGAAGGGATTCCATCAACTACTAAGCATAATGAACTTGGCTCACGTTTACGAATGCCAACCCACTTTTTACCAAGCTGTACCATGGTTGGGGGTCGAAAGGACAACTAACACCACTGTTCCCGGGCACTGTCTGACACGGTAAGAAGTAACGGAAGGTGGCAACCGCGTTACCAATATCTGTGAGCACCAACTTAATGTCTCCCTCTTTCCTTTTCGTATTTTTTGCCGCATATAGTCCACAACCCCCCTAACACTTTCATCGCATTTGCAGTGACACTGATCACTATATATCCGATATATATGTATCCAGTCAGCCTCTTTCGAAAAGAAGCAGGAGACTCGAATTTCGCTCTCATTAGAGCTCGTCAGTAGTGCATATCCTTGCCTATCTGAATACGAAGTCTGCGATCGAATGTGCTTGATGGTCAACTTTAAAATAAAGCAAACCCCCGACTACTCATCAGTAATATATGTATCCACCAGCAGACGTGTTTGTATCACACCTTGTGGACTAGCCAGACTTACACGTAGCCTGAGAAGTGACGATGATTTCCAAGGCTGAGTTCACCTAGATGGACTCGGATAACGTGTGATAGAGCATAACACATCCGTGAATGTCTTTCCTACAGTTCTTCATGGTATGTCACCCCAAATTCGTTCAAGAAGCCGTTATAAAGCTGAGCAGATCTTGGTGATAGGCCATTATCCATCATGGAAACAGTGAAATTCCTATGATCAGTTATTTCTCAAGACAAAAAAGCAAGTTACAACAAGTAAAACAGCACGTCATAAGAGCGTGAATTGTAGTAAGCGTTCAAAAATGTTGGGACAGAAAAAAACACTCACCAGCCACAAAAGTCAATTCATCGTCTTCCTGACTGGTGTAATCGTAGAGTGCGCGAACCGGCACACCTGGACGTCCGTCATCATAAGTTGCCGAGGCGTAATAATCTGCATCACTCAACTCGTCTGCGGTGGGCACCTCGGCAGCTGTGGGAGGTGCAACGGGTAATGCCGAACGTGGTGGCTCGGCGGTCTGCTCAAAACTTTTGCTATCCGACGTCGGGGAGAAGTCATCAAAAGGGGTGGGTAGACTGGGACAATAAAAAAGAAAATCGATAACAACGTGAGACTTGAACAATTGAACTGTAAAACCTACCCAGATATTAGGCTGGTATGATGAGTTCTGACTTGGCAGATAAACTTTCACAGACTAAACCTACTAATAGAGGTTTGATTTCTCACACAAAAACTCAAATGGTAGGAGGACAGTGGGCACGGACGCGTGCGTACTTGTGATGGGACTGTTATTTGACTAGCAAGCGAGCGATAGATGAACAGACATTTGAAGGGACACATCAAGGTTGCGGAAACGACCACTGGACATACAGCTGTTAGCTGGGATGTTGATAACCCTAACAATGTGACTATGGTCTACTGAAACGAGGGAATGGAGGGGAAATTGAGCAACGTGATCTCGTTTGGTCAAAACAGGAACAAGAAAAATTGCTAGCAAACATTCGATTGGAGGACGAGATGCGCATTAACCCAGCATATTCGTTGTTGTCATGATCTACATCAGAGCTCGAACAAGTGCAAGGACAAAAAAACAAGGCGGTAAACAAAAAACAACTGAAGGAGCCAGTCAAAACAAACCGGATGAAGATATGATACGCACAGATAGAAGCGATCACGATAGTGAATCATAACGGGAGGCATGCACAACCATGAGTAATTCACGTCGGGCTAAGAGCTTCCAGAAAAACTAAATTGGTCCGCATAATTACTTTCAAACATCGCTGAATCATGTTCTGACGACCCTCGTTTCTCTTGAGTGTTACCAGCATTTAGATGGAAATTTTCGGAGCAAAAGCTGACGTGCGATGGGGAGGCAAACGACTAAAGAATCCCAATTTAAATGTGAAGATATGGCAAATAGTTGTATTAACACAAAATCAAAGGCAAACAAGAAGGGTAGAAAAGACAGCCAAGTAGCCAACACATCGAGTGTTTAACATAGGATGATCAACGGATGTTAACTGTTAACACTACTAACACTTGGACAACTGGGAAGTATCCAACCCACGTGCGACTCAAAACGTCACATCACTGCAGACCCTTTATAGTGTAGGGGTTGAAAACCTTAGCAGGGCTTGAGGTCATAATTACTTAACGCACCATAGTAGAAAAAAGAGATTAGAACGATTACGTAGCAATGTGAGTAGGCAAGGTTTACTGCACGTTAACAATCAACCCTACTTAACGAGGGTGATAATCGTTTCCATCACCCACCTTGCAAGGTGGCATTGAATATGGTGGGTGGAACAGAGAGTACCCTTATACACATGATGGCAGAGGAGAGTGAAGTGTAAAAAATAGTGAACAGAAAAGGAACACAGCACACTGAAAGTTCAGATGGAAAAACTGATTGCATTACAGGTGAGGAGGTTGTCAGATGCAACAAGTGAATTGATTGCCTACGGATATCAAAACGGGAACTTTCTGCCAATTACCGTGATGGTTCAAATCTCATGCACACAGTAAGCCACCGTGAGTAGGCAGGCAGTTCATTCACTGCAAGTTGAACATAACTCATAATCCACTGCAGGCTACGTATTCACATAGACTATCCAACGGTATGTTCGTATAACTGGTCAGTGTACACTCTCGTGTCTAAGCGACTGTAAAAGTGTACATTGATTCATTGAATTGGATGAACCCTTACAGTCGGGAAATACGGCAATTGTTAGTAGGCGGTTGGTATGACACTAGCTCCGGAATTTGCCGGAGAGCGAAAATTTAATCAATACATCCTCACCCAGGGCCTGTACCTTTCGAGTTGCAATGATTCAACGAAATAGATCGTCATTACTACCATAGACAGCAATACATCAACGAAATACACCTGGA
Organism: Paragonimus westermani; assembly: GCA_008508345.1. NCBI lineage: Eukaryota > Metazoa > Platyhelminthes > Trematoda > Plagiorchiida > Troglotrematidae > Paragonimus > Paragonimus westermani. Next base: position 11,347 of record QNGE01002383.1, read on the forward strand.
CTCAAATAACGACTGAGGTCGAGCTCACCCTCTTACGGTTTTCGCAAGAATTGCAGACTTCTTTGAATATAGGAACTGTTATTGAGGAATTCAAGTTAAAACCACTGAATCAAGAATGCTGTTGTTACCTCTTCATCTCATTTCGAAAATCATCTGGGTCAACTGCGATTTGAAATGTAATAGTGGGCCTCAGTTTAGTGGGTGTTTCTAAATTTACCGACATTGCAAATCGGGAGTGGTCACATGATGAGAGTAGCAGGATGGCTAAACCGACCTTCAGTGGTTCGCCCAGCGCTCCAACTTAATGGATTAATTATGGATAAGCGTCCGTCTGCTTGTTTCATGGCTTCGTCGACAGACGGACGATCAGGAACATTAAGAAACATAAACTTCAAGAATTTGCTGGCGTCCTCTGAATCAAAAGCACATTCCGCTCCATTAAATTTTTCCGTTAGCCGTGTTTCGCGATCAGACTATGCCCCAGCTACCTACCAGTATGCCTCCAGAAGTTGTTATGTATTCCATGTGACATGTAACAACCCACGAACTACCGTGCCGCATGATACAGTACATACTTCATGAATGGCCTGTGATATCTCTGTCCAACAGCTATAAGGAACTTCGGAGTGAGAATTACCAAGCCTGATTTCTCAGACGGTTGGGTACTTATGCTTTACCGACGGTATAGCAAGTTTCTCAACAGCCAGCCGTTGCTGGCAACGGAGCCCACTAGAACGGAGAAAAAAGCAACGACGTACCAAAGTATAGTCCGAATCCAAGTATGCGCTCCAATGAGGACAACAGTCCTGAATGGAACCACACCACCTACAACTAACAGCTATATGATCTGTCTGAGACCAGACCTGATGTGGAGAAGGAGGGCGCCAAGAACAACAGTGACGCGCATGATACATACATTAGTGCTGGCTAAAATAGCTTATGCTCAGCACACAGTTGTGACAGTCGCCTGTTATTATTCGAGCGATGTGATTCTATCCGGAACCAGTCACCTAGACGAGACTCGGACTCACCAAGGCGACCGAAACGGGCGTTCATATCTCCGACCAGAACTACCACATCACTGCAGCCGGTTGTGGCGTGAGCAGAGTGAACAGATTTTTGAAAGTTTCGCGTCTAGAGTTGACCTTAACAGAACCCACCAACTGGACGGCACAAGGCGTGGTATTTATAGGAATCCAATTTACCAGTGCGATTGCGGCCGTCGTACTGAGGACTACACTTACTCGAGCCTGATCGGTAGCAGCGGCCTTGGAGTCATCTGAAAAGTGTGACCGGTATCGGTTTGAAATTGTGGGTGATGTTAGTTCCATACATTAAAGACAGTTTTGGGTTTTAGTATTTAAAAAACAGAGGACTTTTAGATTCAACGAGTCTGTAAGACCGGTCTGTTTACCTATCTGCTTCAAAGTGCCAGAATTGAAATCGCCTATATTAAGTCGCATTCTGGCCCTAAACGTGAAGTGAGAGAGGTCAGTAGCTGGGCGGAAAGAGATGAGACCTACCGAGACAGTGTTACTTGTATCAGCTATTTCTGTTGTGAAACCTGTACAGTAATCGTTAGGAGTGGGAGGCGGGGGAGGCCTGAGAGCTCAGGGACGTCGACACATCTGGTCAAGTTCTAAGCCGTTTATGGATTGGTCATCCAGGCCTAAAGGAGTACCGCAAACGTTGACTATTAAGGTTTCGGCCAGTGTGAGCCCTTAACACGTATCTGATAAACACAGGCGGTAATCGATCATTCCAAGATCTCGCGTATTAATCAGGCTTAAATTACTATGGAGAATGCAGAGATGTCGTGTAATGTTCCAATCCGGGTGGTGGTGCCAATTACTGAGAGGGATTAGAGTACAAACGAGTCGACGTGTGAAAATGGTCTAGACAAGATTATCGGAAATGGGAGTGTCCAGATTAGGGTGTTAATCTACGATGAGACCGAATGTAAAGTTAAGCGGATTAGTGCCATCAGAAAACGCTGAATTTCTACACTGAACTCGAGAAAATTCCGATCTTCAGAAATGATAGACAAACAAAAGAGGCTGCCATAAGACGAATACAAATCCCAATACATGCACTGTCCTTGGTGAGTTATGGTCGTAATCCACAACCATTGGTGGGAATTGTCACACATGTCGGTGCGGCCTTTTTCAATTGCACCATGAACCGTACGCTTCAAAAAAAGGGATAGACAGTTCGTTTCTAGTGCTATCACTCACTGATGTAACTTAGCCATTTCTGATGAGTGTTTGTTTTGTTTTTGTTACTACTCGGTAGTCATCCAATAGGCGTGTTCAGCCGCCGGTAAACTAGCCCAAAACACAGGATGGACACAACAAGTGATTGTTCTTATTCCATGTGAGCTTGCTGTACAAGCAACTTTAATTGCAAAACGGTGAGAACGAACCAAATAAGGATACAAACAAAACCCGTGGTTTAAGTCATCAGTTGTAAAAGGTTTGGAATTAAACCGTCAAAGTAAACTAAAAACCTCACTGCCCTTCGGCAAGGGAACTCTATATAACACTACATAACCGAAAACAAATGTCTTAGGATGACGGCTGAGAACAGAACGACGACAGGCGCTATGTTCGTAAGTTGCATATAGTAACGCACCAGCGATTATATGACCGTGGTGATTTGTGATGGTTAAAAAGTGTAGTACCCCATTTGACATACTTCTTCCTAATTACATATGCTCTCAAGTCGAAAAATTGTGGCGCATATAAGACAGTTATACAGTCGGACAGCACTGACTTTAATGGTTCCAGTCAAGTGTTTCACTGTGATTAGAGTGACGTCATGTGAGCTCATTTGAGAATGAGCCAAATGAAGGGCGTCAATGAATTCGTTGTTTTTAAAGGGTGGTTGAGTAAAATCTGGCGACACAACGAACACGCGACACAGGTAACGGCCGTGTACGGAACAAATTCGGGACTGTCTTCACTGTACTGAGTGATCAGGGTAGTTGCATTTGCACACACACAAACACTATCGGAAGGATTCAACATACAAGAGTCAACTAAGTTTCGCAGATATTCGCTAAATGAACTGTGACTACACAAAAACGTCATACAGAAAACATGCGAAGTGAAGAGAGAGTGAGAAGAGGAAAACCTAAGCAAACACAACATATAGGTGGGTGCTCATCAGACTTCACAGAAATACAACTGGGAAACTGAAGAAAAGCAGAGACAGAACCAAGTGGGTGAAAGATTCATTGTCCACTAACTCACGTAGCTTGAGGCCCATTGGTAGATTTTTTCACATACGGTTCTGAATGCTTATCCGGTGAAATTTGAGCGGGTGATGAAATAACCGGTGTGATCCCCGTTAGAGTAACCCCAGTGTTGGTCTCTGAAAGTTGAGACCGTTTTTTATTGCTGATTGTTGTCAGTTCCGGTGAGTATTCCTGCAGTAAAGGGAAATTAGTAAAGATTAAAGATGAACAGTGACTCAAGTATGCCAGAAATGAGAAGAATAAACAGAACAAGGTGCGAAAAATAAACGGCCAGTCAGATAAATAGTACCGGCAACCAGAAGTAGCTTATCCTGACAGGAACTCGCGTGTGTTCTAGTAACAATGTAACAGAAAATGCAAACCAAACAGGAGGGAGATATGAGCGATATTAGGGTTTAATATTCATTACAAAGTGCTTGGTCGAATTGGGACAGAGATAGGCCGCGTACGATCAGACAGCCCAGAATTGGAGGTAAACGCACAGCACTGTTTAGGATTTCAGTTTAGATGAACTGATACAATGCGAATTCAGATGATCGCAACAAAACGGTCACTACCTGAAATTATGACGTCTTTCACAAACAATTTGCGCATTCAGGAAATATGTCAAGCAAATTAATCTTAGGAAGGAAACGTGTGAGAAACAAGAGTGCTTTAAAATCTATATAAGGCAACTATCTGAAAGCAGCCAGTGGCATCAACTTATGTAGTTAATGCAAAGAACGATATTTACTGTCTTGCTGAAACACGGCTTCAGAATTCTGGCTTAGTGGTACACTTTCAATCCCCGTCAGGCGCCTCACCATGCAACTACAATGTGTGCTTGCCTGGAGATCATGCGGTTCAAGCCACTGGCCAACCCGGTGATGGAATTGCCCTAAGCGTATACGCAGAGAAGGTGCTGATTGGCTGGATTCCCGTCAACATGCGCCTTTGCAATGTCAGACTCATATATACGATTACAGCATCCAGAGGTATATGCCTCTACAGACTGTGGTCAAGACACAGTCAAATCTGTTTATTATCACCAGCTTACCAACCTAGCGCACATCGCGCGACGTAGGGGCACGCTAAGTGCTGACCAGTGTGACTCAGGTGGCCTGAACTCGTACGATATTCGTCGAACAGATAACGCTGAACGTTTGTCGCAGTCTGTGTTGTTAACTGTCTGTTTCTGGCAAGTAATTTTCTACGTTCAAGATGTCAATGAGCCGCCTGGCAACCTCCATCGCCGAGTCAATTGTGGACACAGACTGACCACCGTCATCAGCTATCGACGGCGTGGTTGCTTTCAAGACTGTAGGTCGGTCTCGAACACTGGCGTGGATGCTGATCATACATTGTTATGCGCCAAGTTCGCCTTGCGCTTTGGCGGAAGGCCACCCTGACGCTAACCACAAACTGATGTGTCTAAATTGACAGTCTCAGGCGCGTTAAGCTTACCAATGTGTACCTGCCTCTAATCCAGGTCCTCACCCACCAACGGACAATTGAGGCATACTGGGCATAGATGTAGCACGTAATAATTAAGAACCGTGATGCCTGGCAAGGCACTAGTATTCGCTCAGCACCCAGCCGTTGGGTCTCTATGAGACCACTGGAACTTCACGGAGCTCACCGGAATATTCTATCCTGCAGCGAATATAGCTCGACCCGCAACAATACTCATGTGAAACTCCGGCAGCAACTAAGAGAGGATCACGAGACCTAGTGGACATAACGTTGTCAAGATGGAACAAACCGCTGCTACTGGGAATCCGCGGAAGTTTCACCATTTTATCCAAGTCCGGTTCCAGTTGCGTAAAAGTTACTTTGAAGACCAAGCGAGATGTGCGAAGGGCAAATACGTGGAGAGTAAGCTATGTTTCACCTTGGCCGTGGCTGCATTGATCCAACGTTCACACTTCGCCAGATGCTTGAACTACGCCATTTAGATAGGAGGCCAATAAATGTTCTTCTGGAACATGAAAAGTGCTTTGACGCCGTTGACAGGGCTGCACTCTGGAACCGGCTATCACGGAACGGTGTGCCTGAGAAGTATGTAAAGATTTTGAGAACAATTCACTGGCAGACCTCAGGCAGGGTTAGGGTTTTCGGCGGCCTATCGCCAGCCTTTATCATGTCAAGTGAGGCGTGACAAGGTTGTCCAGCCTCCCCCTTCCTATTCAACTTTTCCTTAGACGAGATCCTTCAATGTGCCCGAATAAACTGTGAATATGACGAGGTGAAATTGTTCCCAAGCATTTGACTTCAGGATGTAGAGTGTGCATACGATATAGCCCTAATCTGCGATGGCTCACAGGGAGGCTTCAATTCGTCAATTTGGTATGGCCTTTGCACCTACTACGTGCAAGATGGTGTTACAAGATCTGTAGGACTTTGCGCCTGCTCTCATAATTGGTGGTAAGCTGTTGGTGCCAACCTGTGCCGAATGTGACGTCGACATGATCTCAGTCTTTCCGCAAAAGGCCCAGTTCACAATGTTGCTGTGAGAACAATCCTATCGTATGGCCTCGAAGCCTATCCGTGCGGATAACGTTCAGAGCGTATCTGTTTTCGACCACTGGTTTCTCAGAAGCATTAGCAACGTGTGATGAGAGCACCATGTCCACAATGACGCAGTTCGGCGAAGTGTCATCGGAACGGATAAACTCTGTCAACCCTTCAGCATAATGATTTCGCCTCACAAGCTTCGATGGCTTGGCCACATTTTACGACTGCCAACTCACCAGTTGCCACCTTGAAAGTTGTTTGTGAGTAGTGGGTTAGGCTGGAAGCGGCAAACCGGTGGTCAGCGTATGAACAGAACATGAAGGCACTCATTGTGAAGCTTGCCTCAGTAGGACGCTCCTGACTTTCTGGCTGGAATCTGAAGGGCAACGAAACAGCATTGGTTGAAGACGCTGTCTGATATGACGAAGAATATAAATCAATGGAGCTCGTGCAGTGAGTTTCTGTGTGTATCGTGGTAATGGACTTTTTTTACCCCCGGGATTATCTTTTCTTCACATCGCGCATTATCTTCTCTCCCGTGATGTAGCAAGTTCGACACTCCGTGTGGTTTTTGCGTTAAATAAATAAACGATAAGCAACGCAGGTTTTGACCAAATAAGGCGAACATCACACTTTATGAAACTACCGCCAATGCTCAGCCTTCTGATGCTCCATTCCGAATCGAATCCTCAAGTAGAGCAATTAATAGCCAACTCGTTGCTTTCCATCTTAACAAATTACGCTAGGTTTTTTGGTATGCTCTACTGGAGGTTGTCCAAACGAGGACTGTCAGTCTGATTCTACGCTTTCATATATGAGTCCGATAAGTTTGTATGATTTAAGAGTACATTCTCTGGGGTAAATTTTTTTCAAATATGATCCCAAATGCGAGGAATAATTAGGAATGGAGTTCTATGGCGGCCACAAACATTGATGAAAGGGAGTCCCACTGAGATAACTGTAAAGTGTAACAGTTGTACTTTTGCTATTTTAGGGAACCACTTCATTTATCAATAAATGCGAGGCGGCTGTTGGCTCAACCGATAACAAACGAATGTTCAAATAGGACTCCTTCATCATCGACCCTTCATTGAAACACAGAGGTCCTTAGGTCTTTGTAAAAGTAACCTAAAACCACAAACCCTCTAGTTTTGGCGTTGTACGTCGGTTGGAGTGCAAATAGCCGAAATTCACCACCACAATATACAGACTAATCAGGATATCGAGATTTACAGCAACGGAAATTTTGCTCCACTAACCAGAATATTAGTTGATCAGAAGGTATCTCTAGACTAGTATTCAGGTTTCCCTTTGTTCACTTCACAAACGATAGGGAACTTTCACGGGCGCTATCCGTGTAAATCCACAAACAAAATGCGCCTTCGCAGTCTTTTTGTTGAAACAGCTGTCTGTACACAGAAAGCAGTGGGTATCATCTCCCACTAAATTATGTCTACTGGATTATACGCAGCTCAGTCAACCGCGTAATTCTGTTGGGTGTCACAGGAGGTTAGCTGGGTCTCATCTTGTTCCCTTGAACTTCCTGATGATCCGTTCTCAGATTTTTATGAACCCATGAAGGCTTATGTAATACAGTACTACGTCCATTCTATGATCGATCAACAGTTCCTGCTATCCTGACTAGGACGAACAATGATGTCATGCAGCCAGGAGGGTTGAAAATGGGCTGTATTCATCCTAACTGCGATACTATTGACCTATAAATGCGATTAAAGGTTGATTTTGAATGACCGCTCTCCAATCCGACGAGGCGAAATTTAAGCCGGTTCAAATGGCTTTACCACACGTACTACTAAACTTAACTCAACTTAGCTAATCACACGATTGACTTCTGCTGGTAAGACCGCGGAAGTTTACGCTTCAAATGACACCAGACATTTACTGTAGTTGCACATGATTCTGGTTGTCTAAGTAATTCGGTCGCTGATTGGATACTTCACGATCAGACTCTTTTTAGGCTTACGCCATATCGTTAAGTCTGAATGGGTATAGTACAAAACAAGGGGAAAACGTGAGAGACAGCCATATGAATTTGGGCTGCTCTTATACAACTAGCTCACAGAAATACTCAACTAAGACAGAGTTATCGTAAAAACGAGTTCCAGTTGGCCCCACTAACTATTTCTAAAAACGGTACATGCAGGAAACAACGGGGTGGGGGGGAAATGGATGGAAACTCACTTCAAATTCAGGCAGAACAGCGGGCATATCGACCCCATGATGGGTAGACCACCAAGCAAGATCCACCTCGATATTACAGTGAGCAATGGATTGTTCCAAATCCGAATAAATTGCCTTGAAGCTGCAGAGGAAGAAGAGTGGGGGGAAATGAGTGGAAAAGGTTCTCGCAGTAAGAAGCACGTTCGTCAGCCTAGCACAATCGAGTAAAATGCACCCACTTCCCTATATGGTGTGCAGTTAAGATTTGTGTACCGTATGACCTACACGACGACACAAACATGACAGTCGCCAAGTAGTAATTAGCAGATAGTTGTACGGGCGTGAGTTGCGATCGGTGCATGCGAGTTCGAACAGAGGTTTTTCACACGTCACATGATCCACCTATGGAAACCGGTAAGACAGACAAACGGAAGCGTACTAATGCGGCACCCAGCTTACAGCACATAGCCTCTCAGCTTTAGCCTCGTGTTTGCCTATTTAGATCCCATATATAAGGTACCTAGCAGCGGAAGCAGCCAAGTAAGCCTCTTTCATATTCATAAGAAGTCAACTGTGCGAACAGCTGCTTTCGGACTTTTACAATTACACAGGGAAAATGCGTGTTATACATAAAAAAAATAGAACAAATTAAATGGGTCATTAAAACCATAGACGTAGGGCGGATCACAGCAGGAACGCCCGATAAGAATTACCGAAAACAGCTGTTCGCATAATTCTTCCAAATTTGTCCAGCACACGAGCTGAACGTAATAGTTCATACATCCAGGAAAATATTAGTTATGGGCACTTCTGGTATCTGCTCTCTGAAAGAGTGGTCAACAGGTCGCACTAATTTGGACGCCAGGCACATCAAAACTTGATGCCCGTTGGATCTTGGATGGTGGAATTCGTGATAGCAGACTACGGAGTGAATTAACCGCACCTTTACTCTCTACTGGATATTGGTTGTGTATATCCGGCAATCGCCCGGCCGCGTTCAAAGATCGGATCCAAGCGAACAGAACAGTAGGTTGTGTTGTTCATTTGTGCAAATGATGCGGATAGAGACAACTTCTCCGATGTTGAGTCGTAGTGTACGCCTGTGTTACAATCGACTGCGACAACCAAGATATAGATGTCTTCTACCAGAAAATAACCGCCCAATCACAAGCACCCCATACATTGTTATACTGATCGGATGTACGAAGATCACAGTGAATCAGTTGAGCAAGACCGAATTACACTCAAGTAACAAATATGGGTTAGTGAAAAGTAGTAGGGGATTTTGGTTTTCGTATAAATTAAAAGTCACCCATACTAGATCGCAGCTGTCGCATTCCCAAAGACATTTCAGTCGGTCTATTTCGAAATATGGGCCAACAGGAAATAGCTCAGGTAGTGATGACCGATAACTGCTCTGAGTAACTATCAGTTTTGATGGGTATACGTTTCAGTGGTTGTGATTGTCAATGTACGATCTGACGCCATACCTTTTCTGAACGGTCAGTCTCAGGTAGATCACGTAGCTGTTAATCACCGATGGCGTGGTTTCGTCTAGAACTACCGACGGTCATTAATCGATGACAGTCCAATCGCTTTTCACTCTTCCCACTACCACAATGACTGGCAACAGAGAAGCCAACGCAGACTGAGGTCGGGCGAACCTGTGAGAAAACTCAAGAACATATGCCAAATCACCAGACCCTCTAAATCCCACAATGGCCCAGGCAACTAAATTTTACATACAATTCAGAAGGTGGGCGCTCACTGTGGAACGATAATCCACTTGATAAATACCGCTTGACGGTTCGCATGACAGGGTAGAGGGATGACAAAAATCTCAAATGCTCAAGAAGTTTTGAAAACTTGGCTAGCCCGAAAAACTGCGCGAAATGCAAGTTGGTTTCCAATACGGATATGCTGGAAAATTATTTTACCTTGTCGGCTCTATGGGACCTCGGATGTGAACCAGCAGTGAAGCTAACAGAAAGGCAGATGGTGTGCTTATTCACAATAGATCGAGAACAATTCGGGAGTCAGTTCAGTTGTCATTTAGTACCACTCCGTCACAACCATATTCGCATGAATTTATACCCTGACCTATCAAACCAGAACAACTTAACCAAACAGTGATCCATAATTATGAAACAGCCATGAGACATTTAAAACTGCCGGCATGCACGGTTAGGTATGGCGGCTATTCAAAGAAAGTGGCGGGCATTAGGAGGACGCATTGTTCCACTTGCACGACTGGGGACATCTTTCTTAAATGGTATGAGTTTAGTACTGGCTTCATATTTGAGAAAGGAGCTACAGACATATGTAAGAAGCAGACATTTCAGTCGCAACGAAAGTTTTTAGCCAGCTGGATACCACCAGTGGAGATATCAGGGCGCGGAAATGAGAATGATATTCAATAGGAAAAAAGGGAGTCCGCCCTACAAATAAGCATTAGCCGACAATCCATAATGGCAATACCAGGACGGGATGGATTTGCTCCGAACAAGCTTCCTGTAGATACCAGAGCATGGCGCTAGTAGCCCGATCAAAAAGTGGGTTTCAAATGCCAAAAACAGGGCCAATGGGTTTTTCGGCAGTATGCAGCGTCCTTGTACATAAAGTGCACAGGGTACGTTAGGTGGCTGGATCCCATTGAAAGAGCACATGAACCAATATGGTCACCAGCCTCTAGCTAACGAGGACAGAAGTCGCAACAGCCGTGTCGGTTTTGGATCCGCTGGCTGAGCATATCTACTACATCATACCATTAAGGAATCCTTTAAGGAATCTTTGAGTTGGTGGACTGTCCTCTTACCAACATTATGAGAAGGACACCGGGGATGCTGAACGGGTGGATTTCATTTGAAAGCCGTGAAAACCGAAATACTGAACGCTAGTTACCAATGGGTTGCGAGCTACGGACTTTGCCCGGTTGCCTTGAGTGACAAGTTCTTGAATCAAAGTGCAGCAACCGGAGAGGTTACCCGAATGTTAAAACAGCAATCAAATGTTCAATTTACAACCTAAATATCCAAACTTAAATCAATAAGTTTGAACCCGTGGCTCCGGATAAAGTCACTGAAATAAAGCCGGTTCCATGGCCTTGGTAAGTGAGACTCATATTACCCACATGACGCAATCAGGGATCAATGAACTTATCGGCAGTTATGAAATCTGCCTCACTTCGGCTAAGATGGTGGCAGCCGCGAACTTTCTAACACCAGATTCCATCGCGAAAGCGTAATCTTTATCATTCTTCTCCGTTTATTAAATGAAACCATACTTAGCGATCCTCCGATCTCGCCTTCAAAAACATACCGGAGAATTGCTTCATCTGGTGAAGTCATAGCTACCACTGGTAGTAGGGTAATCACCAAGGTGATATCGCTACATGACCGACAAAAATCCCTGTTCGTGTCCCAGATATCAATCGCGCTCCGCAACTTTATTCAAACAAGTCAACAGACAGCTACGGTGCGAAAGTCAAGGATCCGTGACATTGATGTCAGTTACCCTAGCGAAATATGACTTTATGATTAAAGCGTGGCACCACACCTCCAATATACGGCGGTCGATTCACAGTGCGTGTCCAGTTTACGGATGTCTGAGGACTATACATTCTAAGTCATCGGCCATGCTGTTATCGGAACTGACTTGAGCGCACATACGGATAGAAAGCACCAATTGACCGAATTTCCGTCAGTGTAAGGTTGGACCACAAATATATAGGCCAGTCATAAACGTTGACTGTTTAGTGTTGCAACAAACGCTCCACACGAATTGAAGTTATAGCGCAGTCAGGGATGCAACCAGAATCGGCAAACGTATGTACAATAACGATCTGAGGAATGTCTAAGAAACCGATTATCTATTACGCTGTTTCTTTAGTGATACCAAGTGCAGTGAGGACTCTGATGATGGATTTCTTACTTTTAACCGAACACATCAGATGATGTCACCATGCAGCAAACTTTAAGGTTAAAAGACGAGCCCAGTGAATTCAATCACATAAATCATAAAGCTCATCATCATCATCAAAACAGCCATGAGCCTGACCAAAAGGTACTGTGGCTCGGGCCGCCGCTCACCTCAACAGTGACGTGAAATATCCTAGAAGGAAACATTACTACGAAGGTCAACAAAGATTACAGAAGACTAAGCGGAAGAACTAGAAACGGTATGGATACAGGTACGCCATTGACTGCGACACACCGCCATCTCGGACAGCGTCTCTAACCAGCGGTTTGAGAGATCACGAGGACCCCATCCAGGCAGGCGATGCCTGCCCACTTTGCTCAATGGAGCAGTCAAGGTCTTCATATTTCGTGACCACGTTGTTGCTTGACCACCACGCGGCTTCACCCAGCTGTTGGTGGCCTCCGTATATAATGCCCGGTACGGTAAA
>QNGE01002383.1:25783-53542 GCA_008508345.1 Paragonimus westermani
TAGAGCGCTTGCCGCGCTGGTTCGAATCCAGCCGGTCGCTGGTTCGAATCCAGCCGAAGCCCTGACTTTTCACAGTTGGGTCTCAACTAAAATCATAAATCTGCCATACTACTCATTAGTAGTACGTTGGTGGATTCCAGCGTGAACTGTTTGAGAAATCCTGACAGGGCAGTCGATCCCCTGAATCATTTGGTGGATTCCATATGAGACAGTGGGATGGGTGGGTAACAGTCCAAATGTGAAATTTCCTAGCTCCTGGTGTGGCTTCGTAGCTCAACCGGTAGAGCACTTGCCGCATTGAGGCATGCTGTGTCTGTCTACTGGTAATGCTGTCAAATCCACTGTCGCTTGCAAAGGTGGAGGTTTCAAGAAGTATGTACCATTTCCTCAATTTTCTTCGATTTCAAACTAGGGCTTTGTCTTCGTAGCATTACCGTAGCATCTGCCTAAACCACTGGTTTAATGATGCTAGCGATGATCGAGGCTGGAACAATTTTGACTGACAAAATAAGCGGAGAATACAACTGCTGACTAGTAAATGCGACAAAAATCATCATCCTTATCATCAACACAGAGAGCAATATATCAGTGGTTATCACAGGGGGTTAACTGCAACATGGCCATGAATAAAAATGTAAAACCTGACCACGAAGAAGAAAACAAACGGAGACGAGGGGACTTGACTACTAAAAACAACCATGCAAACAAACAACAAGGTTATAAGTGAGAATGAGGCGTAGTCAGTAAGACGGCTTCCTCGTGGCTTTCACTGCCTCACGGGATTAAATGCACTTACTCCAGAGACAACCCAGCCAAACAACATTCACGCCACTGAGCTCGATTAGCCGCCATCCGACTTAACGTCTCCAACCACCGACTTCCCCAGCCTACGGGACGAACCCGATCTACAATGGCCAGCCCCTTCACAAAGGACTTCAATTCTCTACACCAGATCATCGCCTGCCAACCTCGCGCCTTAAAGTATTCGGCCGCGGCGTCTCCAAAAAGCGGCCGGTTTGGCAGACGACTAGGAGAAAACTAACACACTGTCTAACCATCCCGGCCAGTGCAAATTTGAGGAAGGAACAAAAGAACTCGCTTGATATTTATTACCGAATAACCGTTTCCAAATCTTCTTGTTGCTAAATCGTTGACGCCACCCAATGCAAGCGATCGAACGCAGATATCGATATTCAGATACTCGATTACGGTTCGCATGATCTACTCTGAGTATCCTAGTTTCAGAACCATAAATTAATAGAATCCTCACTGTTACTTTCTATACGCGACCTTTGAGCATCAGAGAGATGTCCTTCTATCGCAAGAGGTGTCCTTGCTTAGCCTTAGAAATACGCATCTCCATTTCGTTCTCCATAGCATCACAGCCGCTGATGCAACTTCCCAAGTGCACGAGGCGGTCAACAGCGTCAACGAATTCATTATCCAAGATTAAGTCTACGTAGTCACAGCAGTCCTGCACAAGCACTTTGACGTTGTAAAAACTATTCAGAAGTGTTCAGCAGAGGACAAAATAACAAACGTCATAGTCTCTACCGCTTGGATGTTGTCAAGCGGCAACACTTTGTCGTCAGCATAATCAAGATCAGTCGATCCTCCATAAGGTGGGAGGTCGGGGGCAACATTTTGTGGGCGCATTACTTCGTCTGGCGTCAAATTAAACGAAATTAGTGGAAGTGGACAATCTTGACGTACGCCACTGCTGCTACTGCTGTTGAAACTGTTAGACAGCTCACCGCACACTCTAACCTGAGACGAATTATAGGAATAAAGCATGGACAATATGTTCACGTTTGTTTCGTACATCTCTGCGTTTAAGCGATCTTAAAAGCTTACATCGACTGACTGAATCGAGCACATCTTCGTAGCAGAGGAAAACGGCAATTGTTGGTCAGCAGTGCATATGAGGCGGCTCTAGAATGAGTAAAAACGTAAAAATTTGTTCAATACATCGCCCCAGAATGAAATCCTGCCTGTTCTTCCCTGACATTTGCCTCGCGAGCTACAGTAAGTCGACGAAGCATAATGGATGCCAGAACCCTAGTAATGACTGGGGTCAAGCCAAACCCCTTATCGCTTCCACAAGAACCCTGGAATCCTTGTTTGAATATAGGAATAATTATCAAGTGACCCCAGCAAGTAGAAATGGTCTCCGTGGTCCACACAAGATGAAACAAGCGAGCCAAGGCTTTTACCAACATCTCCCCACTTTCGTTAAAGAGTAAGGGCACAAGTTCATCTGGGTCAACGGACTTATGTCGACTGAGAACTGAAATGGAACAGCGGACCTCCGTTTGGTGGGTGGTTCTGGATCTATCGACTAGAGAGCTACATTGCAAGTTAGGAGCGACAACATGGTGAGAACAGCAGGCTGGCTAAACCGACGTTCAGCGTTCCACCTAGTGCTTCAAGCTAATGGGCTTGTTGTGGATAGGCGTCCATCTTTCGCGTTGACAGCTTCATTGACAGACCAGTAGTATGAATAGGCCCGATGGGTCTGTCAATTTTCGTTTAAAGAAATGTTTTCCACCTCATTAGCTTTCGCTGTGAGGTGATGCGTTCCATTTGACACCTAACAAATCTAGCGGCTTTTCAGATACGTTTGTTTAAACCACGAATCACCATACCGCATGCTACGGTTTCTGCTTCATGAATGGCCTGTGACATTTGAGTCCAGCAGCTACTGCAATTTTTGGAATGAGAGCTGCTAAGCTGACACTCTAGGCTGGTTTGATATTCACGTTATGCCAGCCGTATAGCCATCATCATCAGACAGTAATACATCAGTGGTAACCGTATAGCCAGTTTCTCAACAACCAGTCGTTTCGTTCAGGAGAGTCGTCACCTAGCGAAAGTATGGGCGAATTGACAACGTACCAACGCATGCTGTGAACCTAAGTATGTACTCCATAAAGCGAGTCCTAAAGGGAACTTTGCCACCTAAAACTGACAACTATACGTGCTACCTGCAAACGTGTATGATTCGGAGAAGGAAGCGCCAAGCACAACAATGACGTACACGAGGTGGGCAAGTAGCATTAACTAGAAACAGTTTGTTCCCAACACACTGTTGCAACAGCTGTCGGCCATTATCTGAAGGTGTGATGCTATCCTAAACTTGGCATCTAAACGAGACTCGGCTAGAACAAGTCCGAATGACCACATCACAGCCATGTGTCTACCTAAGGAGAGTGGCCAGATCCGAGTTAAAGGCGTGCTTGGCATCGACGTCACTATAGTCAGTTGTGGCATAAGCAGACACAATGAAAAGATCTCTGAAAGTCTTGCGTATATGGCTAGCTGCCAATCAGACGGGAATCCAGTCTACCAATGCAGCTGTAACCGTCGTGCTGAGAACTGCAGCTACTCCATCCTGATCTGTAGTGACAGTCAAGATGTAGTTCCGTTATGACACAACACGAGGCGTCAGAATGGCAACTCAGCATAACTGGCGGCTCGTGTACCAAACGATTATCGCGCGAATCATGGCGTTTGGAGCCATGCACACGCAACGTACTGTCCTAATTAGCTGGTCAACGTCCCGAGATGCAAACGCAACATATGTCAACCTATGTAATGAAGTGAAACAGAACATACGATGTGAAACAGAAGTTAGTTACAGAACAAATGCGAATGAAATAATTACATGAATAACAGACGACCAAAGCCCGTTACCATCAAATAGGCCAATCGCAAACGGAACAATGAATAGATAAGAATGGAGTTACAAACCTGGGCTAAATGCAGAAATCTCTGCCCCACAAACGTGAAAATCACTAGCACTCACTCGGTCCTTTGAGTAACATCCAAAGCCTTGTGAAGGTTGCTGAAGAGATCTTTGAAATAAACCAACCGCTCCCGCTCAAAATCCTGAGTCCTGTTGAATACCTATAGCGCAATCGAACGAACGTGTCAGTACGATGAAAACTTACAGAAAACCTGAGGATAAAAAGCAAACGGCTCTGCTCCACTTCAATTAACAGCCACAAAAAACCCGGACTGACAGTGTTGGCAGCAGATCAAACATCACAAAATAAATTGTACATCCTATGAAATGCACAATAAGCTAATTCCGAAGTGCAAAAGCATAAAGGAGAAACCAGCGCGAAGCCACACGAGACAGACGAGAACAAACGCATCCATTTTGCCTCAGGCCCAGATACATGCGTACCTCTGGAGGGAGTAGGTAATTTGACGACAGAAAGTACTGGCACATTCGAATAACTAACGAGCCTGATGAGAAGCTTTCCCAAGTTGTAGTAACGACATTAAACTGCCGCCGATTGGAAGCATTCACTCGAAATACATAAGCCAATTAGGAAAAATGAACTAACTGGCATGAGGTGGAAGATTTCGATCGGTGAGAGAAGGCGACTGGTCATAAAACATGAGCTGTCCTTCTGGTCCCAACCTAGTGACAAGGAGGGTACTAATTACATCACATTTAAGGGTAGAATATTTTATCCTCAGGCAGATGATGAACGCTTTACATATATTGGTTTTGTTCGTATCAATCGGATAGTAGACTAAGAACAGCACGGTGGAGGAGTGTAGGCCACTGACTGGTGAACGCAAGTATCCACCACCTGCATACATAATTCCGAAGAAAGCGAATCCACATCCAGACGAGCGAACAACACAGGCAACAGTACACGTAGAAGCGGACGGTACGCATGCACAGCTGTTTCCAATCGCATTAAACTATGTACGCGCAAACATACATATACATATGTGCTTGCGTCAAAAGGTGTAACATACGCAGCACTAACACAGAGATACACATTCAACTGTCTACAGACAAGTAGTAGAAATGATGAATACCAAGTTAAACAACCTACGGTGGAATGACGGAAAATAAGGAGCAACCATACAGGCAAGGTGAATCTGGGAAGATGAGTCAGTAAGCGTTCCAACAGACCACAACACGACGGGTGCGCAAAACCGAAAAATGAGTCACACGGATGTTAAACGAGGCTTGTGCTAATAGGCCCGTTAACAAACAGAAGAAACGCAGAAGGAACCGCAACACATGAAATAGACAGTAACGTGTGACTCGATGGACGCGTAGTGGTGGAGAGGGTAAACTAAATCGATTGACGAAAATCGATGCAGTTACGGAGCGCGTCATGACATCCAGACCCCTTCGTATTCAAATACGCACAGAAAGGAAGCGACATAAAAACGAAATGAACTTAGACGGTTTTCTAGATGAATGCAGAACTGTGAGGATTTGGTCGACTGACTGTTTTGACACGTAAAAGGCGATAAACCAGTTCGCATCAAAATATGCACAACCTCAACAAGAGCTTAACTTGCAATAATCCAAATTATCGGACATTCACTGGCAAAAGTGATCTAAACAGGTCAACAATTAGGCGGATGCAGGAAGATCATCAGCCCTGATAAGCACTAAGGGAAATCAACAAAATCCTATCTAATGCTGTTGCATGGAACTGATTTTTGAGCCAAAGGTTTGGCGTGCTGTCACTCAAGTCAATCTTCCACAGAAGTATAAATAACAAGCATGAGCATCAAGAGGGCAAAAAAGGTCTGTCAGGTGGTACTGGCAAACAGATTGCACATATCGAGTCTGAAAGGGGAACCTAACAAACACTGGGAACAAACCCTAATAGCGGTGAAGGTTTGCAGTGAAAAAGTACATTTCAAAAGAGATAGGCAGTTGTAACTGAACAAAACTTCTGGTAACGTGATAGGACTTACAGACACGCGTCGTTCTATTCCAACCGAATGTGTGTGACAACGATCGATAAGAACATAAACGGAAGCTTGCTAAAACCTCGCGCAAACAGAGTAAACTTGGTCAAACGACTTAAAGGGATCGAATAGGTTTTTACACAATGAGGTACCAGAGAACCACTTCCCCTAAATCATGCATAGGTTGGTGATCCAGTGACGGTAAACGAGAACAAATCTAGAGAAAGACGGCTCCCAAATCAATAACCAATCGCGTAGATTTCACAGATGGATTGGACAATTTTGAAAACAGTTCGCCTGGTCTCCGTTAGAGTGCACAGACGAAATAATGAGAACAGTAGGTTACTACATTCAAGGACGTCCGTTGTCGGGAACAGTGGCCCCCAAACTTTTGCTCTTGGACAGCAACACGGCTTCTAGTTCAGACACCATCGCTCCCCTATTTCCAAACAAGATGAAGGCTGTATGAAGCTTTCGTATCAAACAATTAGAGATATGTAGTCAATCGGTGGGTTAGAAAAGGTCACTAAGTTCCTAAACAAATTTTGCTGAACGTGCAGTTCTGAACTACTGTCGACCGATTGCAGCCGCCTCGAAAAACGGCAAGAATCATGCATTAGAATGTTGTAATAAGAGGTTGAATGCACAGGCTGAGTGGATAATGTGGCCAGTATTCGCAAAGTGTCTGGTGAACGCGGACACTGATAATTTGTGTGTGTAATCGGCATTGCCGTAAGGTAAATGTCTCCCCACTCTAGAAATTAATCACCTTTCAGCTCTATGTGGATTTCTCCGCAGTTACGCATAAACAGATAGACAGAAACAATGACAATTAAAGGCACAGCCAACTTTTGAATTCAAGCTAATGTGCGAACTTCCGCTGCGCTGAACATTCGTTTCACCGAATTTATTACTCTGCGTAGTTTGATGCATACTGTGACCCTTTCACAAGGCAGTTCTATATAAACCCTCCTTCTTCTCGTAGTAGGCACCTGTTCACGGGGCGGTTTCAGCCTGTTGTCTTTCTGTTAACCTTTTCGGGCAACCAATGGATTTTAACGAGGACGTGATCATGTCTAGATATTCCAAAGACTATTCTCACATGTGTGAATAGGATATTCAATAGTGTGCGACCGTTGTGAAACTACTGAAATTCAGATGTTGCCTAAAACACGGGTTTTCTGTATAAGACCATCCTCTAGAAAATTCGAATGTCTACAAACGGCATGCAATTACCAATCCCAAATTCATACGTTATCTTCAGGATGACATTCCAACTATACAAGCGCTGCACTGGGTTGTCGATTACTTGATTGGAACGATTGGATATTAGTGTGTCATCCGCATCGTTTGCAGCGACAACCTTGCTATGTATGTAGGTAACCTTTGCTTAACCCATAACGTGAAAAAGTCGCTGAGATGAACCCTAGTGGACTTCTCATGGTCACTCTATTTGGCGGTAGTGCCGATTAAGGGGGTAGAAGGTGACATTTCCGGTGCACAGCGGTAAGGTTTTCCTTAGAATATCAGCCAGTAAAGGCAAAGTTGTCAGTAATTTCAAATAGCTCACAAATATAACCCCTTGTCTCCCGCAGCAGGACATTTGTGGACCTTAACTGGATGTCTATGGAGCACACTAATTCATCGGCATGTTGTCTAAGTCACCGATTAATTGAAAGCAATCTTCACTAGAACAGAAAGGAAATGTTTCTGACGGAATTAGATCGGTGACTCTTCAGTGTGCCAATTTGTGGTATGAAGGATTTGTCATCGTCGGGATAGGCCTAAATGGCATCCCACACTTGTAATTGGGAGGCTGTGAGTTGAGGTGTCCATGGCACGATTTAGGTTTCAAACCAGCCCAGGTTGTCAGCAGTAGTTGACTGAAGATCGAATGATTGATCAGATAGGTCTTCAAACTGGCCTTCAATGCTGTCAGAGAGTGGTCGACAGATTCTCTTTGATGACAGTTTCTTTGAGAGAAACGGAACGTTCAAGTATTCCTCGAATTTATCACCATACCCAGATCGTTCTTGTGTTCATCGTCAGCAAAAGCCCAATTCACCAAGATCTGTCTGCCTCCGTCTTCAACACAACACCGAAACACCACCAACTGGCATTCGTTCGATCCTTCAGATAAATTGCTCAACACAGTAAAAGCATCGAACTTCTTCACCCACTTCCGTCAGGGTTCCAACATCCGGTTCCTGTCCGTCTCGTCGAACGCTCCAGGGGGAACGATTGCAATCGCACCCCATGAACTGTTTTGGAATCTGCAGCCAGGCCTCTGATACCATGTCGCGTGTTGTGCTACCGTAGTGAGAACACCAGAACAATCTCAGTGGCACTAAGCAGTCTTCATTGCACATTTTTATAGAGGAACAACAGTGTTTACGATCGCTGTTGGGTGATAGTTTTTCTTGCGTTTTCATTGGCCAGTTCGTTGCTATGTCCCATGACCTTGCATTGAGCAGCTCAGCCGTTTGAAACCGACGTGCACTTAAACAGCAACTCATCACCGTTTTCGGTTGGTTGGCGCAGGCTGACCACAACTCCGTCTGCAGCATCTTCTGCGTGAACTCTGATTGACTGAACCTTCTCCAACCAAGAAAACTGCTCCAGTCCAGTCTCGCTACAGGGCCGACAACGGAGTTGTCTTCTATGACTAAATGGGAATTTCCCTGGGACTGAAAAAAGTGCCAGAAGCTAACGGTTGTAGAAAAAGTGCAATCGACCTATTCGTGAAGAGGGGGGGCAGATCAAAAATTTTTGTGCGTCACCTAAAAGGTGTCCTTTCGCCCGTTTTCTGAACATTCGCCACTCAGCAGGTCGAGAAATGACGAACACTTGAAACCTAATCTGTGCCAGAATGGTAGCGTGCGAATCACGCAGCAGATGCACTATCTGGATCACACAACATTGACTGATTGGGTTCATTCCGTGCGTGAGCTCACTGGGCCCACCAGTACACGAGCCGACGGACGTCATAATTAAACGTGAGACGAATTGTGAGCCATGATCAGTGACTGCACGCAGATGGGAGAAATATCGGTCGGATAAGCCTAAACATGTACCTTCATTTTTACAATGACCACTCAGCTGCTCTTCAACTCGCAGACAGAATAAGCTCTACTAACCGATGCGACTTAGTGTTTTTACGCATCTAATGCCCGGGCAAACGGGCGTATATTTCATGAAACCGTACAAGGATACGTGGTGATCGACAGAACTTTGACTTCTAACCCAAATTTCAGCAATGATCATCCACGAAATTAAACGTGGGAACTGGCTGAAGGAGCCGGTGGATGACCCGTATAGTACTGTCGGAACAGACCGTGCAGGCAAACTGAAGTAAGACCTTACTGCTTTAGAATGTGAACAGAACAACCCTTATTAGTGATAATTCGCCCGATTAAACTAGTATAAAAGTGAGTCAACCAGGTTGAATGCAAACGGCTTAAATGTACGATTGATTCCGATTTACCGCGTTCCGTTCCTACTTGCTAATATACAAAAATGGGCGGGATATGAGTGGCTTATGGATAGCACACTCACGTTGTCAAACACACGGGTTGATACTTACAAGACCAGATTGGTAGGGTTCAGCGGGGTAAATTCAGTAGCTACACACGACAAAATGCAATTAGATTCAATGCGAATAGTACACAATGCCATTGTACATTATCATTTCAGAAGCGCTCATGAAAATGGGAGAAAATAAAGGTTGAAATTAACGGTGCAGGTGTTCGATGCGGGCGATGTGAATGTTGTACTTATGTTAACAACAAAGACAAAGTGGAACGACCATCTGGACAATACTAAAAGCGAGACAAACAGGAATACAACACTTAATGATGCCAAATTTACTTGTGGAACAAATACGAATTACAAAAGATACCCGCAGTGGAGCAAGTGGGCGAGCATTGAAAACAAGCTATGTCGCAGCCGCCGTAGTCACATAGACTTCCAATCCGTCCCTTTCGAACAGAAGCACTAGACTCGGGTTTCGCTCTCATTAGAGCTCGTCAGTAGTGCATATTCTTACCACGGCCGGGACTAGAACCTCAGCTACGCTATCACGGGGCAACCGTGTTCACTACGATTGCAACATTGACTTCATGTCTGACATGGCTGAGTCATCACGCTCAACCACATTTGCTTGTGGGTAACGCACTGATTGACCGATCGCCTCGAGAGGAAACACAGTAGCTGTCTTGTTAACTCCAACTGATGACTCCTCGACTGGAACTTTTCTCCAAGTTGAGCGGTTGTCGAGCGATACATTGACTATTGATGAGTAGTGGAGGATTCTAGTTTTCGAAATTCGAGTCTAGTGCTTCCTTTCGAAAAGGCTGACTGGAAAGTCTATGGGAGTGCGACAGGTGTGATCAACTGCGGATGATATTCAATTTATATGAAAAACGAAATCCCGTACTACTCATCAGTAAAAAATTTGTGGTTGTGCTGAGTCAACTTCAAACTACCCACGGATACGCATGTAATCTAGTTGTCACATCAGCGGCAACAGAGGATAGACGGCTCGGAGCGGGAAGTGAAAAACAATCAACGAAGAACTTGGAAGAGAGAATAAGAAAGGAAACAAAGCGTTCTTGGTTACTTCGCAACATACGCGAGCTGAACAACACGTGTACGATGAAACTGTAAACAGTTGCAGAAGGGAGTGAGGCGATCTCAAAGAGACCGTCACATCTGATTGAACGGATATTACGAATAAACAGGGGTCGAAACGAGCTGTCCGTCAAATGTGCAGCAACTGCAACTACTACTGATAGACGGTAAACAGATATCCCTGTTGCAACATACCCATCTTATTTTCTCCTTTAGACCCTTTCTGCAAGATTATTTAATTTACATGAATTGGTACAATTTGTTAACAGCAAAATGGTTACCAAACGAAAGACGATTCAATGTCGAAAACATGCTAGCGCACGGAACGGCATAAACAGGTGGTAGGCAGAGCGGTTGTGATTGGTGAACGGTGGTCTGCTCACAGCAATAAGATGGAACAGGTATAACCGTCAGTGGACTACTATTAACGAGAATGGTGGTTAGACGGTTTTACCAAAAGACACCTGAAGAGTTTGAAAAAAAAACGGAGAGGGGCCGATTACGAAAACAACGGTCATGCGTGCCAGAGCATCGACTGTATTAGACGCCCTTATCTAGGGTAGGCTGGCCTGAGATTGCGTATCCAATACGTGACCGAACGAATCACGCTGCCGCAAATGGCATATGTGAGCTGGAAACTTGAGCTAACATGCACGTGAAAAACCGTGTGTCGCACGTTCTGCCAACTGAACACTGATTCACGTTAACGGTAGATCGAAATGTGTCACACAGCTTGCGCACATATCAGACTATAAAGCGTGGCTTAGCTGAAAAGAAAAAAACACGTTTGATCTTGTTTTGATCCGGCAGTGAGCACAATCAAGTAAACTATCAACCATAGGCACGTGTCCAAATACAGAATAAATATGTGGCGACTCTTAAAGGGTGGTCCGGGTTGACGGTATGCGCTTGTCCTATCTAGCTCGAAAAACGTATAGCCCAAGTCATGAGAAACATGATTGTCATGATCAGACTGAACTCTGATACAGCCTGCGCAGCTCAAACTGGTGAAAGACGCCACAGGATTTCACAATGATGGTTTTGGTAATCGCTTGTTTGCCGTATACGGCAAACAAAATAAGACTAAACGTTGATAAAAAGCAGAGGTTATCATTCATAGACGAACATTGTGACTGACAGTGTTTACGTTTAACAAACAAAGGCAAGAGGGAAATCATTCGGTTACATGCCGAACAGACATTGAAACGTCTAAAAATCATCTACTGAGGGTGTCATAGAAGAGTACAAAATCCAGGAAGATCCACTGAAGCAAACCCAAACAAAGTTCGCGAGCACACCTACATGCATGACTACTCCGAATGCTGGACTTAGGATTATTGACACGATTGACTGAAAACGCCACTGGATATATTCGTGCATTGTAACCAATGGCTTGTCAGCAGCGCTAGGGACACTGGTTCTTGTTGTTAGTGTTTGGCCATACCTTTAAATGCTCAGGCAGCACTGTGAACAGGCTTTCTAAAACGATACACTCCCTTCACGTGAGGTTATGATGACGATGCTATCTAGCATGGCTTCACACCTCGATGTCTTTAAAAAATTCTTTTAATGACTGTGGGGATGCACGTTTGCCAACTTCCAGGGTCCTACAATTCTAGTTCAAAATACACGTGAGTAGGTACATGAAGCTGCCAAACTATGAGTGACGTGCACTAAACAGAGAGTGATGGAGTTACTCTACCTTATGAAAAGCCCCACGACGTAATATTGAGAAAGGAAACGTGAATGCATCCATATGCATAATACAGGGTAGCTTACTATACAGGAAAAGTTACTCTTTAAAAGCATTCCTTACCTCGAACCAATATTTAAAAACGCAATTATTTCAGACATTGATATCACAGTTCGTTATATAATCGCCTCCAACCACTGTTCGCATCGTTACTCCAGTGAAATTTCAGGGAATTCTTCATCTGGATAACACTTTCCAATGATGTCCAATGATTCGGTTCAGTCAAATCGATTAACCCTCTCTACTGGTCTCAGTAATCCTCCTTATGTTGTTCATCAGTGAAACAAACTCCTATCCAATTAGGTGAGGCACTCACTGACACGTCGACTGTGGCTGATTAAAGTGTAGATCCCGTACGTTCAATTATCTTTTTAGCTGGTCCGCGTTTCCGAAAACCTATCAATCATTGGATCAGACCGAGCTGACCGGTGGGGCTTCCTATCTCTCACCAACGTACCTCATCGTGATCGGAAGTGAGTGGAGTGTACCAGAGACATTTGAGCTGCACACTGGGTTACTCTAATGACAGTTACACGACAGTTACATAGCTAGTCAAGCACTGACTTCTTCAAGATCAAACGAGCGTAATACTGGCGCAGGGAGCCAAAATTGAACGATCCGATCCATTATACCTAAGGTAGAAACGAGAAATTCCAAGACAGCACTGATCCAACTGGTAAGCGTTGACAACAGTGGCAGTGGGTGCAACTGAACCGGTTGGGAGTAAGTTAACATGAATGTTTTCGACCGACGAGACAATGAACACAGATCTACTGACAACACAAGTACTCTGTTTTGTCTAGAAGTGTCAATTCTATCTCAACGTAGCACGTATGTAGCTGCTTGTGAATCTGTTTGACCTAATTCGACATCATTCTACTTTTCTCTCTTACATATCGGATGTGAGCGTGGCTATTGTAGCCAAGTTGCAGTCATACAATGTTACACAGGAGTGCGGACAGATAACAGAAACCGATAATCATTTACAACTTCGACGGTTTGGGCAGCCTTTGTACAAAGATGGTATTTATGGAAGAACAGTCCTATATGCTTCAACGGTGCCCACGCCACCAGAGCAGAAAGAACACAGGCCGCGTTTTGTTCACAATCCCTTAACTCTCACCAGTCCCAAACGTATAATATAGGTCGGACAAAGAGAAACCGATTTCCATTACATAATGTTTGTTGTTAACGAGTGTGTCCACCAAGCGTCAGTCAAAACTGTACGATGTATACAATATCCGTTTTACTTTTGAGACCAGCGATGGTGAATAAAATGTTAACGTTTCCAACCCACGTCTTGTTACAAGCCTGATGATGTTTGGGGAGTGAGAAAAGTGGTCCCAATAGAAAGACTGGTGGTGTTTGCTCAGTGGTATCATACTAAGAGGGCCACTGCATCCATATTTACAGTGCAAAGTATCTGGTTTGTTAAGTAAGGTGCCAACAATGTAAAAAAAGGCATAAACAGAAACCAAGTAAATAGGATGAATGACACAGAAAACGGCAAGAAACTCCACACAACACCGTCCAAAGGGCTACTTTCAAGCCAGATAGATCGCAAACCAGTCAAAAGACGACAGCTGCAGAGATCGAACGAATTTCACGTACGTACGGAATGCGAAAGCACTGGAACCACGTGCGCCACGTTCATAAACGAAAAAAAAGACACTCAGAGTTCTATAAAAAGAAAACAAACGTTGGCACGCCAAAGAATTCCATTTGAACCGCGAAAACGTGTTACAAAATCAATGCGGAACACTAACAGGGATGGATAAACAATTCACGACCGCCAATAAGATACGCCTACGCATTAGGAGACTGTCATCATGCATCAATGAGTAGCTATACAGTCATTTTTGCAAAAGCTATCGGCGATTATCGAAAGCTTAACCATCCCTCCAACATCATGTTGGTGTTCCCTAACCTATGACCTTTTACGACAAGTCGGTCAAACACTGCCTGGTTTTTGAACTCTCACGGTTGTATGGACTTCGTTCCATAATCTCAACAGGATATTCGGTGTCGTCGCTACTGAAACTTCTGGAGCCGTGGGCCGTACCTCACCCGGTGTGTACCCGTCACAACCTCACATAAGCTTCAGCAGTATACACTCCAGTATTGATTCATTCATTCGGATGAAGCCACGTTTTAAATCCCGTACATATGAACGACTCTGCTGGAGCTTTGTGGCAACGTAAAATTAACACGACGTCGAGCATAGTTACTGATGAGTAGTCGGGGACTTGGTTTATTTTCAAGTTGACCATCACTCACATTTGATCGCACTCTTCGCATTCAGACAGACTTTCCAGCCGGCCCTTTTCGAAAAGAAGCATTAGACTCGAGTTTCCCTCCCATTAGAGCATATCCTTGCAACAGCCGGGATTTGAACTCCGGACATTCCAATCATGAGGCAACCGTGTTAACCACTACGCCATTGACCTCACATTAGGCACGACCGAATTATCACATCTGAACGCTCAACCACTCTCGCTTGTGGGCAATGATCAGGTTGCCCGATCGAGCACAGTATTGGTTTCCCTGATAGTGACTCACTTGGATGCCGCTCGACACGCCCACTAGTTAGAGGAGACCTCAATGCATACAACTCCCTGTGTGCTACTGAATGTGCAGGTGTGCACGTAACGGTTGGTGGCTGGTCCAGAAGTTTCGGTTGTGCTTTGTATGTCCCAGTGCGCGATCGGTTCTGGCGAACAAGCTATTGCTCATAGTGGCTTTGAGACCATCGAACACATTTCATCCAAAAAACACTGAGTGCGTCTGATTAGTTTCACCAGTGCGGAGAGGAAACGTGCACTACGAGAGGCACACATTTCGGTTACATTCATCAGTGACATATACGAAGCACGGTTTGCACCGTTCGGTTGCGGCTGCAAAGTCGGTAATTGAAGATAGGTTTAATCACATGTGGTTTAATCAACGCCACCGTGGATCTCGTGTGTTAACAACTTCTGTGCACATACTCTCTAATAAGTTTTGGTGAGCAGCGCCTCGTAGTACACCTGTAACTCAGAGGTTTGATGGTGTGACAATTCTCCGAACGCGTTTGGTGGGTCAGCAACTGGTTGGCGATCGAAGTTGGACTTCTTTCTACCGATATCATGGTTCAGATTCGTTTTGATTTCATTCCAATTATTCACTCTGCAACAGGCTCAGCTTTTAGTTGCGCTAAATGTCGATCCGTTTTGCAGATGTGATTTTCACTGCAGCTACAAGTGAACGGGTGAATCAAACAGATCAGGCGAACATTACACTGGAGTAAAAAAAACTGTTCCCCCCTGCTTGTTACATATGATGTGTCTGCAGTGGAATGCTTGCATTCTACTGTTAAGGTTTTTTTTACTGTTGACATTCCGTGCGCAGCTGTCTTCTAACTGGCAAAGTATTAAAACCTTGTTCGCTGTTATATAAGGAATCTCTCCATCCTTCTGCTGACTGTGGAAGTCCGTTCGTCATCATAGCGTCTCTATAGAACCCTTCCACTGGAACTGCATTAGTTGTGCAAATCCTCCAAATCCTGCTAAAGCGCTGTTTGACCACATCGCTTTTGTATGTAGTTGGCAGAGAGCAGGTTGCGTCCATCATACGATTGTCATCCTGCCGTCAGCTTCTGCAGTTTATGAGTATTTGTGTTCCGTTTGTCGATGTTGGTCTACGAACCTCTATCTGTACATACCGCCAAAAGTTTGTCTTCGTTCGATCAATTTTCTGGATGTTCGAAGACTAGATGGCGTTGGAATTCCGCACCACACACCCCAGCTAGGTCTGTCATGTTTCTCAATTCCATTGTATCCGCAACCGCGTCTTTTCTACAAATTTTCTACTGTCACATATGTTCCTTGTTTGATTTTACAAACATGTCCACCATTCTCTCGTGCACAAAAGACTGATATCACACGATATGTCCCCAAGCTAGTTTCGCCATAGTTATACAGACGAATCCAGCGTATAAATTTCCAAACCACATAACAGTCAGGAGAAATCAGTTCGATTGATACTAACGCAGCATCACAGTCACCAACGGTTCCTTTCGTAAGCAGAAAATGGCGGTGTGAGCGAATTTAAATCGAAGTGCCACATTTCAGCATTTCACAGTGTTTAACAAAGTACACAGCAACGGTTAACGAGAAATTTTAACAAGAATGAAGTGATACCAATTGATCTGTAACAATGGTATGCCCATTGTAACCTGACTGAATAAGGGTCAGTATTGCTTTTCCATCCCTATTCATTTGCAATCGGGGAGCATTGTGACGCGTCGACCGCAAGGTACCACGTTAATTTCTTAACCCAGCTCCGTCAGGTAGTCGCTCCCGATGACCGTCAATGAAGCGGCGGACAGCTGCTTTGTCTTGTTGGATCTCACCAGCACCAGGTGCATCAAGAAAGCTAGACATCTTTTCTGTGTTTGTCTCGCAACCTTACGCCCTTCCAAAGATCGTGGGTTCGACTCTCTGACACACGTGCTACTGGTGACAACTAACAAGATCGGAACATCCATGCACCACTTCGCTCCCAATCACTTGGATTAACCGTCTCGTGCGATGTATTGAAATGGTATCACTGTAGACACTTCTGGCACCACATGCCGTTGTGAACAGTTAGACGGGAATCGAATCAGTTATAACCACTGAATATGTCCGACCCACCAATACTTCTGAATCTGGTGCATATCATTGTGGCATGACCAGGGAACAAAACGAGTAGTCAGGATGTCGACTTACGGCATCGGAGGATGAACGCTGAAAAGAGCACCAAATTACGGAGACAGCATATGAGACGGGACAATCCCGGAAACAATCGAATGTCAAATCAGATAACAATGAGAACGACCAATACGGTAAACGAAGCGACAGGTGTATGAATTTTGATACTTAGGACATCAATAGATCGGGAATAGTACGAACATATTGGTAGCGCAAAAACGACACCAGAACTCCACCTTACTCGGCGCACTCCATTATTCCCAAATGCACTGGTTCACTGTATATCTTTTCCATTGTTTCACTTTCTGATGTTCGCGGGTCTTGCTAAAGCGTTTTATCAGCATGTGTTGAAGTTGATGATGATATTTTCATAACCACAACATCAAAAATTCCACACTGCATCGGCCGTCTCGCAGTACAAACCAGGTCGCCCTATCTGCTGCATACAGCACGGTGGATAGACGATAACATGCTACTGCTGACCCCTTCCCCACTGTCTTATCAAATTTAGTTCACAGGACTCTACCGATTCCCAATTCTGATAACGTCTCTGCAGGTCCGACAACAGGAATAATTAATCATAGCAACACTGTGCCGATGAGTCCTAGCTCTCGCCAAACAGTCTCAGACCTCCCTCGTCCTGTTCTCCGACCTAGAATGCAAATTAATATAAGCGCCTTCAACGTTCGTACTCTAAAACCGATAGGTCAACAGGCTGCTCTCGCACGAACGTTAGATTCGCTGCATATCGATGTTTTTTGTATCTCAGAGACTAGAATCCACGACAGAAGTCAACGTATGGAATTAACAGCACCTGCACTTTCTACCCGATACTGGTTATACACTGCAGGTGACTCTCCGGCCGCCATTACCAGTCAAGCGGGACATCGGCGTAAAGGACTTCTTTCATTTGAATCTGGCCGCTCTCCTCCGGTCAACACGTGGTTCTGATATAGTCGTTCTGGCCGGAGATATGAACGCCAAGGTCGGCCGCTTTGGTGAGGCCGAATCTCGTCTAGGTGACAGGTTTGGGGTAGCATCACATCGGTCGGACAATGACGGGCGACTATTGCAACTGTGCGCTGAGCATAGGCTGTTTTTAGCCAGCACTAGTTTTAGGTGTCGTGCACGTCATAGCCACACATGGCGCCCTCCCTCTCTGAATCAGACATAGCTGTTAGTTATAGGTGGCGAGGTTCCACTCAGGACTGTCGTTCTTATTGGAGCACGTGCCTAGATTCAGATCATGCGCTGGTACGCTGTCGTTTCGTACTCACTTTTGCAGAACAACGACCCCATCGACAGCAACGATTGGCTGTTGAGAAACTGACTATACCGTCGGTAAAGCATAAGTATCAAACCAGCTTAGAAACCTGCCTTAGTAGTTCTCACTTCGAACATCCTGATTGCTGCTGGACCCAGATCACACAGGCCATTCGTGAAGCAGGCACATTAGCATGCGACACGGGGTAGATGGAATGAACAAACATCGGATCTCGAGGAAAGAACAGGCAAGGTTTCGCTCCGGGCGGGGATGTGTAGATCATAGTCTCACTCTTCGTCAAATTCTCGAGCAGCGTCATGTATACCACCGGCCATCAATTGCTGTATTTCTCGACTAAAAAGGTGCGTTCGATTCAGTGGATCGATCAGCACTCTCAGAGTCGCTCAAACGCAGAGGTGTGTCGACTAAGTATGCGAACATAATGTCGGCACTTTATTCCTATGCTTCAGTTCAGGTTAGGGTTTACGGCGAACTGTCTGACAGTTTCAGCACCATGAGCGGCGTACGTCAAGGCTGTCCGCTGTCACCATTTTTGTTTAATTTCGTCATAGACGAGATAATCGAGGATTGTCTCCCGCACTCACAAGATGCTGGTGTGGACCTCCTACGTGGTGAAAGACTGACCGATCTTGATTATGCTGACGACAAGGTGTTGCTGTTTGACAACTTTCAAGCAGCACAAGTAATGTTAGACGCTATTTCGCGTTCTGCAAAATACTTCGGAATGCGCTTTGCAGCCTCAAAATGCAAACTGCTCCTGCAGGATTGCTGTGACCACGTAGATTTGATGTTAGATAATGTAGTCATGGAGGTTGTTGACCGGTTTGTTTACCTGGGAAGCTGCATCACTGTCGGCGGTGGAGGTGTAGGGAATGAAATAGAAACGCGCATCTCTAAGGCAAGGGCGGTACTCGCTAAACTGGGGCATCTTTGGCGACAGAGACGTATTTCTCTGAAGCTCAAAGGTCGTGTATATAAGACAACGGTGAGGACCGTATTACTTCGCGGCAGCGAAACCTGGCCGCTCAGAATAAGAAGACGTGAACCGTCTTCACCTTGATGCTGAATGTTTGAATATAGACGTAGTTATTTTAAGTAGCTAAGTCCCATGCCGTCCCCTTCTTTTTTCTTCCTCCCTTCCTATATAGGGTTTTTCTTCTTCATGGTTGTGTGACAGTTAGGCATTAGTGTGAACCACTGATGTATTGCTGTCTATGATGATAATTCAAATCCAGTTGGAACGGAGAATTGTTCGCTCGTCATTGTCATTCGTTGATGTGTCAGAAATCTAGTTCCGTTGTAATTGCTGAGCTTCCGAATATGCTCTGTCTGTGCAATCCTTCGTGCCTACTTGCGGCTTCCATCGGACTCTGTCTAGACAATTTGTTCTTCAACGTCGCCCGACAAGTGTTCCCGACTCTTCCTCGAGCGATTGTCGGCAAATTACTTTGAGTTTACTGGCAGACAACTTCTGGACAAACGATGCACTGAAGTTGATACTTGATGTTGCATGGTTCGTCCCCAGGTGATTGCTCTAGAATCGACAACAGTCAAAAGCTGATTTACGTCACTTGTAACTAACCCCTATAATTTCGAGTTGCACCAGTGTCTGAGATGAGCAGGCAATCTCCATGTGTCATACTAGTTTTTCGTTCGTGGAGATGCGGTGATCGAATTATGGGAATCGTTGTCAGTGCGTTGTCCTCACACACAAATATCTCTCGTCAGGAGTAATACGACGGAGTTGAGCTTTTGAGTATTCAGTTCTTATGTGTGCGATTCTCCTGACATAGAATGTCGGTAAGGCGCGTCACAGAACACATTCTTGATACTATCTGAGCAGGCGATTGTTGGAGTGCATGTGAATGTGATGATTACACAAGGCTTTTGCTGATTTGCACCGAACGATGTAGTAGGTCTAAGAGCAAATATCTAGCAAACGCTGCTCAGCAACTTAGTGCGATCGCCTGCTCGAGCTTGATAAAGTGATTCAAGTTGGTTTTCACGAATGACTCTGAGGGGAGGCGCTTTTGTTGTCAGTTATCCACAACTAAACCCGAATAAACAGTGATGCTGGAACCGCGAAAATTCATTTTCGAGAATGTACTGGTCACGACAACTTTCCGATTCACTTTTGGAAGGGTGGGTATATCGAATGAACCAGTGTCATCTAGTTTTTTTGCACTTTAGAAAACAATTGTCACCCGAATGTACAAGAAATGTGGAATGGTTGAAATGCAGAAATGAGAATTAATATTGTCTGCATAATCTAACTGTCCTAATAATGATATCTCCTTCTAACCTCCGCAAGTGTTACGAGCATGCTCAATCCGTGTTAAGTTTGGAACCATCGCACGCCGCAACTGTGGTTTGGAATAGCCTGAAAAAGGATATTAAAAGGTGAAAAACGTGCAGCAAAACATAAGTACAATAAACGTTTTGCATACAAACATGTCACTGACTGTGACGCACTACCACCTCCGTGATCTGAGCTATCACTAGATGCAAGCTTGAGCAAATGACAACTACCCACGTCATATTTCATCACCACGTATTTGCTTGACCGCCACACGGTTCTATCCAGCAGCAGGCGATCTCGGTATATAGATTGCGACATGAAAGACGCTCAGTTGACACCCAAAGTATGCTATAGAACCGTCACGAACCCTGATTAACTGATCAATTTATCGCGTATCCTCAGTGCCCCGAAATATGCGTCAGCAAATGACCACACTGCCCACTGGCCCGCCCTACTTGTTATGGGCAAAGCGATGAAAACGGTGATCAAACGTGGAAGTCTGTTGCTGTCTTTATCGTAAACCAACCACACTTTCAAACCACAGAACAAAACAGCGCACGCAAGGAGTGCGCGACAGCCGGGTGTCATTTCCACGCTACGGATGGCCAAGGGTTGCATAGGCAACACTCGCCTCTGCAATTCTCACTGACATTTCGTCGGCAATGTTTCGAATTGATGTGATGGTGTCACCCAACTACGTTGTACGGTCCACAGTCTCAAGTGCGACTGTATGAAACGAAAGAATGGAAGTAAGAGCATCCCAGTCGCGTAACGGTGCGCAAAGATGTGAAGTACATTCGACGCAGACCAGCACGGTCATTCAACATGATCCGCATGGCTTTGGCAGAGGGGCTCAGCAGAACACTATCATCCGCGCACTCTGTGTCGGTCCAATTGGTGTCAGGAAGAAACTCAGCATCAAGTCCATTAAATTCCCCAAGGGCACCCTCCGGAATATGTGCGTGACAAAATTGTACATGGAGGGTAGGGTCGAACACTACCAGTGGAGATGAATATTCAACACGACCGTCCATGAACTATCAGCCGGCTGGTAAAGTGGGCTCACAGTGATCCTGGGAGATTACGTAATCCTCTGAAATTCCATTATGCAGACGATGCCTAAGAAAGTTATCAACAACAAAATCAAAGGCCGTCTTCAGATATAAAGAAGACCACAACCGTGGGTTGGTTATGGGGGTGCAGCTGCTCGAAGATTCATTTTACAGTGAAATTACGGTCAATACACTCTCGACCGCATCGCATTCCTATCTGTTTTTCAGGTATCCGACTTCCCCTAGAATGAATGTGCCAACTTAAAATAAGGTCAATAAGTAACTTGTACGCGATAGGCATTAGATTGATGCATGAACGGTTACCACTGAGACTTCGCCCCTTTCGAAAACGACAATAGCTGTTGATGAGCATCGGTTAGGAGGATATCCTTCGATTTATCAAACCGTTTGAAAATAGTTTCGTCAGATCTGATACCGACCTCCCTCATCCACCCTTGAAACAAGAAGACAGGAGATCTGGCCCCAGTGACTCATTGCTTTTCGATAATATAAGCTCCGGGACAAACTTCGCTTTTGATGCGGGGGCCTTCTGGGACGCAATAACAGACCGCGTGGGTTGCGTCGTCCGTGCAGTCCGTTTGAGGCCGGCGGAACAGTTCCACCGTGTTCAGCCCCCTTGTCGAGTCGGCGCGACTAGCTGGTGATCACTGAACCTACTGAGCAGGTAACACAACGACGATCCACAGGGAACAGTACAGTGTTATTACTGTATGAAATAGCTCACTAAGTAACTTTCTACATTTCGATTGTGTGACGCCCGTATTCTTTGTACAAGCTTTTCATCAGGTGGCTCTGAGGCTCTCAGTGGGCACCACTAAATTCGGAGGTGTTTGGAGAGGAGTGGATCGTAGGATTGGAAGCGAAAGAGTTGTTCCTCAGACGTCACTGATAAGCGATCATTGCGTTCTCAGCGCTCGATTATCGCTCAATTAGCTTACAGTTAAGAGTCTAGAGTCTATGCGTGTTAGCACGCTATGTTCGAACATCAAATCACTCAGCAGCTTCTTGTTAACCTGTCCCGCACACTTAACTTGATGCGGTTCTTCTTCTCATCGACTGAAGTTGTTCAATCGTTATAATCCGGCCCGAAAACGAACAACCATCTATCTAAGAAGACTTTTGATCCAAGTGGTCGGCAGCGAAGTGGTGCATGGATGTTCGGAACTTGTTAGGTCTCACCAGTACCATGTGTGTCGGAGAAGCGGACCCACGACCTTTGGAAAGGCGAAAAGAAGTCTAGTTTCCCGGAAGCACCTGGTGCTGATGAGATCCAACAAGACCAGAGCAGCTGTCCGTCACTCCAGTGACTGTCACCGAGACCAACTATCTGACAGAGCTGGGTTTGGGAAATTAAAGCACCACCTTGCGATCGACCCCTAGAAATGCTCCCCGACTGCAAAAGGAGGGACGAATTTAAAAGAGCTAATCTGAACCATGATATCGGTAGAAAGAAGTCCAACTTCGATCGCCAACCAGTTGCTGACCCACCAAACGCGTTCGGAGAATTGTCACACCATCAAACCTCTGAGTTACAGGTGTACTACGAGGCGCTGCTCACCAAAACTTATTAGAGAGTATGTGCACAGAAGTTGTTAACACACGAGATCCACGGTGGCGTTGATTAAACCACATGTGATTAAACCTATCTTCAATTACCGACTTTGCAGCCGCAACCGAACGGTGCAAACCGTGCTTCGTATATGTCACTGATGAATGTAACCGAAATGTGTGCCTCTCGTAGTGCACGTTTCCTCTCCGCACTGGTGAAACTAATCAGACGCACTCAGTGTTTTTTGGATGAAATGTGTTCGATGGTCTCAAAGCCACTATGAGCAATAGCTTGTTCGCCAGAACCGATCGCGCACTGGGACATACAAAGCACAACCGAAACTTCTGGACCAGCCACCAACCGTTACGTGCACACCTGCACATTCAGTAGCACACAGGGAGTTGTATGCATTGAGGTCTCCTCTAACTAGTGGGCGTGTCGAGCGGCATCCAAGTGAGTCACTATCAGGGAAACCAATACTACGCTCGATGCCGTGTTAATTTTACGTTGCCACAAAGCTCCAGCAGAGTCGTTCATATGTACGGGAATTAAAACGTGGCTTCATCCGAATGAATGAATCAATACTGGAGTGTATACTGCTGAAGCTTATGTGAGGTTGTGACGGGTACACACCGGGTGAGGTACGGCCCACGGCTCCAGAAGTTTCAGTAGCGACGACACCGAATATCCTGTTGAGATTATGGAACGAAGTCCATACAACCGTGAGAGTTCAAAAACCAGGCAGTGTTTGACCGACTTGTCGTAAAAGGTCATAGGTTAGGGAACACCAACATGATGTTGGAGGGATGGTTAAGCTTTCGATAATCGCCGATAGCTCCTGAAAAATAACTGAACAACTGTGAACGACTGAGGGAAGACCAAGTCGTAGAAGTTAGATAACTGGTGATCAGTCAGTTTCTTTGGGCCATGGGAACCAGCGAGCTGATCACTGTTCTTAGGTTTGCACTGGTTGTTCTACAAGGGCCAACTGCCGCTACTAAAAACACCTTTGTACAACTGTTTGAGTGAAATTGGACTTCCTCCGGTTGGCAGCCTGACTTGCAGGGCAACGAAATTGTGTAATCGTTGACGAGAACGAAGCTGCAGTATGTATGAAGAGCAACACATTTGCCACGTCTTTACTCGTCGAGTGCAGATGTCAACAGTCACAAGAATACCGTTGATCGGCTGATTATGCCTGTCATCAATGGTAATCATGGAGGCCCGGAGAGTAAACAGCTGACAAAGTAGAATCGCATAGCCAAGGAGCTAACTGACCAGTATAAGAAACGGATAAAGCGCATTTAAACTTACTTTAGTCATCTCTTCCAAATAGCGGGGACTTTCGGAGCGCAAATCGTCCAGAGCATTGTTATAGACAAACTGGGCACGTTCAACTTCTTTTTCTGCCTT
This sequence comes from Paragonimus westermani, assembly GCA_008508345.1. NCBI lineage: Eukaryota > Metazoa > Platyhelminthes > Trematoda > Plagiorchiida > Troglotrematidae > Paragonimus > Paragonimus westermani. The sequence continues at coordinate 50,248 of QNGE01002383.1, forward strand.
CTTCAACTTCTCCTGAATCTTCTTCAGCTAAAATGAAACGGGACACGAAAATCGCAACACTGTTCTCAACCGTTCGCATCACACCAACTCACATACATTTCAGTAACCAGAAAGAACAATCGGGTGCACAGTGTGATCATAAAATAGCCAAGATAAAGAAGAAAGCACACCATGGAGATCAGGGGATAAAAGTTACAACGGATTCAGGTCATATCATCACTCTGATTGGCAAAGAAATCAGTGTGGACAATTGAAAAATCAAGTCCGGATGGTGAGTAACGCGTCAGACTAATTCGGCCAGCTGGACTCACTTTCCGGTCTTCGTCTGCCTGCTGAAAAAATGAACCGTAAGGCACACACATGCAGAGACACTGTTTATTGGATTGTGAGCTAAACTCGAAAGTATTAGTAATCATATGGAGTATTGTGACAAACTGATAGAAAATTATGGCAAATATGCAGTGGAGAAGCAGATGAATGATCGACACAAACCACTCGAAGTAAGTCGAATGCACAAAACCGATGACAAGGATGCTCGTTGTGCATGGGTTACCAAACGCATCTAACAGCAACCCACCATAATAACCCACATGCATATATATGTATATATATATATATATATATTACCTGCTCCGGCGTACCCGATGGATCAGTTTTGGCATTCTGCACTTGAACTTGTAACGACCTCTCCATTTTACACGCTTGGTGAAAATCCTTTTTGCACTGTGTCATCTTTTTTAGTCGCTTAGCCCAGGGTTTTTGAGCTTGTTCAAAATCTTGTTCAAATAGCTTTGATTCCTTCAAAGTTTGAGGAGGAAGCGGCGTTTTGTGAAAATGTTCCTTCTGCCAGTGCTTCAGGCCCGTCTGGATTTCGTCAATCAGCAAATTACGCACGCTCTGATGGACAGAGATAAAATGGGACTAAACTATTCACATGTTTGATACAACTCAAATTGTCAGGAAAAAGAAGAACCTAAATGGCGACTGAGCGGATGTCCTTGTAATTTTTGTACGCTCTTCAAACGGTTACCTTTCAGACATGTTACCGACGCCGTTCGTCATGGGAGTGAAAAAAATCTTTGAAAAAATATGAAAGTGGTGATGACGACGGTGATGATAGGAATGGTCTATGGAAACCGACACCAATGTGAACAGTTAATCTGCATGACATGTCACGAGGACAGCCTGGTTATCCTTGTCCAAGTCGCATAATGTGACCAGCTCTTAACCGGTGTAGAGAACATATGGTACTACCACTGTAAGTTGTTCACTTTACTGCGTTATCCTACATCAACAATTTTCGAATCAGATGTGAGTAAACCGAACAATGATTGAGTTCGTTTATGGTCCACCGATTACGCAATCGAATCGCAAACATGATGAAAATACATACTTTTGAACCCTTAAGGACTCATTCGTAGGGTTGTACAATTCTTCCCTTGGTCGAAAATCACATTTAGTGTTAGTAAGCACCAAGCGCGAGACAACTCTTTAGCTTCCAGCGCAGGCAGTTTTGATATCAAGTGCTCGCTCTTATCCTTAAACAAGGAAGGGACGACTTTTACATGAGATTTTATCATGCTTTAACCACTAGACTTCGCCGCAGAATGTGGCAGATCAGAAGGGTTGCGGCTGATTATTCTGCTTTCATCGTCTACAAGCAATTCAGAGAGTTTGAAATTTCGATCACCTTCATAAAAATGGCTAAGCTGAAGGTTGACAAGTATGAACCAATTTCCAGTCACATCAACACGTAGCCGAAAAACCACAGGCAACAACTGACTTTGGAAAATAGTGCCTAACGGATCGACCATGGCAGCGGACGTTGCCCAACTTTTTAGATCGCTCTATAAAACAACACGACCGGTCCCCATGAAAGTCATTACGCAAACCGTCGTATCTCATGGGTGATGGCGCGCTACCAATCACATGGTTATACATTCTATCTCAGACTGCTCCCATATCGAGTCCAGTAACTTGTCAAAATCCAGATATCATCATCATCAAAACAGCCATGAGCCTGACCAAAAGGTACTGTGGCTCGGGCAGCCACTCACCTCAACAGTGACGTGGAATATCCTAGATAACATTTCCCAGTAGGTCATAACCGTGAATGACATGAGGCACAAGGCTGAAAATACTACGCAAACTGCACGATGGTAATCAATAGTCTTACTCGTATAATATCACAACCTTGACATGGTGATCAGGCCTGTGAATACAGTGACATCGTAGGCTTCTAGGGCTAAGGTCTAAGATCCTGGTAGTCCAAACAGAACAGAACAAACGAAAACCAATCGAATTCAGGACTGTACGCAACAACAGTCAACGTAGCGAAACACAAGTTCCCAAATAAACCATCAAAATATTTTTCATGTACAACGACGTTGTGTCTGCTTATGCTCCAACTGACTGCAGTGACGTCGGCGTCGAAGACGTCTTTTATTCGGATCTGGCCGCTCTCCTCCGGTCAACACGTGGTTCTGATATAGTCGTTCTGGCCGGAGATATGAACGCCAAGGTCGGCCGCTTTGGTGAGGCCGAATCTCGTCTAGGTGACAGGTTTGGGGTAGCATCACATCGGTCGGACAATGACGGGCGACTATTGCAACTGTGCGCTGAGCATAGGCTGTTTTTAGCCAGCACTAGTTTTAGGTGTCGTGCACGTCATAGCCACACATGGCGCCCTCCCTCTCTGAATCAGACATAGCTGTTAGTTATAGGTGGCGAGGTTCCACTCAGGACTGTCGTTCTTATTGGAGCACGTGCCTAGATTCAGATCATGCGCTGGTACGCTGTCGTTTCGTACTCACTTTTGCAGAACAACGACCCCATCGACAGCAACGATTGGCTGTTGAGAAACTGACTATACCGTCGGTAAAGCATAAGTATCAAACCAGCTTAGAAACCTGCCTTAGTAGTTCTCACTTCGAACATCCTGATTGCTGCTGGACCCAGATCACACAGGCCATTCGTGAAGCAGGCACATTAGCATGCGACACGGGGTAGATGGAATGAACAAACATCGGATCTCGGGGAAATCCCTGGAGTTGTTAGAAGCCAGGCGGAACATCCCTCCTGGCAGTTCATATAACAAGTCTAGAAGAGATGTCCGTAGGAAACTGAAACGTAGCCTAAAGACTGATCGTGAGACTTGGTTATTGGGAAAAGTTAAGGAGATGGAGACGGCTTTGGCTTCAGGAAACACTGGCGACCTGTTTAAGCTTATCCGTGCCACTGGTCCCAGGCGACCGTCTGTCAGTGAAGCTATCAGCGAGACAGATGGCACACTCAT
>QNGE01002383.1:54691-113259 GCA_008508345.1 Paragonimus westermani
GTAGTCTTGTAAAGCACAAGGTCATTCTATTAAACGAGTGGATCCTGACGAAGATGCACCTACAACATCACTTGCCGGCCCCAGGAAACCAACCGCACTTTCGGATTCAGAGCTGAAGCATTGCAGCACCTGTTATGAAGGGTTGTCAATCTTCAATGAACCTCTTTAAAAGTTGCCCATGAAGAGGTCTTGTGGTTTTCTAAGTTCTATTGGGACAGCAAGGGTGATTTCGTCAATACAGCTAAAAACGAGTATTTGTCGTAATCTTGGTCAAGTTCCCGTGCGGCATCATGTTATTTCCGTGAACACATTTGCCACCTTGCGCCATCCCCAATCCAACAGTGTAACCTTCATCGACGCTTCAATTTCTGTTTCTTTCCATCCCCACGTGACCTTACTTTGTCTACGAATTGTAACATAACTGATTCGCTCACTTGACAACGTTATTTCATTACCATCTGATGTTAGGTGTCTGTGGACTATCTTCCTCAGACTAACTGTCTTGAACTTACGTTTATTCCTATACGTTACTTGCCGCTGAGTCCCCACGGGTTGATTAAGACATCCCCTTGGGTTTGACGGGTCAGGTACACATATTGCGGCGGAATGTTTTTCGAATAAAATCGTTAGGCTGGCAGCCGTTTACAAGGGTGAATAGGCAGATAGGTGCTACTGCTGACCCCTCTCCCAATGCCCCATCAAACGGCAAGTAGACACCTCTAAACCCTCATTTCTAGCAATTACGCCGCAGGTCCCATTACAAATATGGCTCAACATAATAACACTGTGCCGATAAGTCCCATCTCTTGCCAATCAAACTAACACTTGTCCCGTCCTTTGTTCAGCCCGGAATGCGAATTAATATAGGTGCTTTCAACGTCCACACACCAAAACAAATAGGTCCAAAGGCCGCTCTCGCAAGAACGTTAAACTCGCTGAATGTCGATGTTTGCTGCAGGACAGTAGTCAACGTATAGAGCAAACAGCACCCACACTGTCGATCCGATACCAGCTACACTTTTCAGGTGACTCCAAGACCGCCACTACCGATCACGCTGGAGTATGTGCAGTACTCCGTACGACGGCGCAAGTCGCACGAGTAGACTAGGTTCATAAGATATCCGCACCAAATGTANAGACTAGGTTCATGTTAGCAGTGAACCTTGTGCGGTTCGCTCAGCAGGTTCAAGTAAGATCAGTTCTGGATGCAAGACCTTCAGAAAGCCGTCAACTGTGTCTACTTATGCTCCAACTGATTATAGTGACGTCTGCATCAGCAGCAACTTTTACTCGGATCTGGCCGCTCTCCTTAAGTCAACATATGGCTGTTATGTAGTTGTTCTAACTGAAGAGAAATGGTCAGGTGGCTTTGGTGGAGTCGAGTCTCTTTCAAATGGTAATTGTGAGATAGTAGCACATCGTCGGAAAATAGCTGGCGACTGTTACCGCTGTGCGCTGAGCATAAGCTATTTTAGCCAGCACTAGCCTTAGGCATTGCTATACCCGGTGCCCTCCTGGGATTCAAGCCTGGTCACCGATAGACCACATGGCCATTAGTTATAGATGGCATAGTTCGATTCAGGACTGTCGTTCTTATTGGAGCACATACTTGGATCCAGATCATGTGTTGGTACGTCGTCGCTTTGTTCTTACCTTCGCTAGGTGATGACCCCACTGGCCGAAACGGCTGACTGTTGTGAAACTGGCTATACAGCTGGTACGGTGTAAACATCAAGCTAGTCTACAGTTTTAGCGTAGCAATTCTCACCCCGAAAATTCTAGTAGCTGCTGGGCCCAAATCTCACAGGACATTCACGAAGCAGATACTGTAGCATAGTGGTTCGTATGTTAGACAGAAATTGAATCTCAGACAAACCACTAGAGATATCAAATGGAACACTCCTCCTGGCAGCTCATAAAATAAGTTCAGAAAAAATATCCGTAGAAAGCCGAAGCATAGCCTAATCTCCGATCGTGAAGCTAGGCTGGTGGAGTAAGTTAGTGAAATGTAGACGGTTTTTGCTTCAGGGAACAGTGGCAAACTCTTCAGGCTTATCCGTTCTAGTGGTCCCCGGCGACAATCTGTGGGCGAAGTTATCAGGCAGACGGATGGCACACTCATCCATAATAAGTATGAAAGGTTACAATGCTGGGCAGAACACTCTGAAGGTCGATTTAGTTAGCGTCCTACTTCCACCGTGTTACCGCTGCAAACCTGCAACGTAACTCCCTGGACGGTAGATTTGGAACCACCAACTAAGAATGAGGTCAACATTTGTTTCGGCTCTCAAACATAAACCAAATGATCTCCTGCGAGCATTCGTCAAAAAAGGTTGGGGGGCGCTAATAGAGGATTTCACTCAGCTGTTTCGATTTGCGTGGACCACGGAAACCGTCCCTCTGAGCTGGGGTCACTCGATGATAATTTTCACACTCACGAAAGGTATCAAGGACTCCTGTGAAAACAATGAGGGGGATTAACTTGACTCCAGTGATTATTAAGGTTCTGACATCCACTATACTTCGTTGACTCACTGCGGCTCGAGAGGCAAACATAAAGGAAGTGCAGGCAGGGTTTCACTCTGGGCGGGGATATACTGATCAAGCCTTTACTTTTAGTGAAATTCTGCAGCAGCGTCATGTGTACCGCCGGTCAACAATAGCCGTATTTCTCGATTACAAGGTTGCGTTCAGTTAAGTTGATCGACATACACCTCTGGAGTCATTTAAAGGCAGAAATGTACCGAACGAGTATGTGGACATACTGTAAGTGCGCCATTCCTCTATTTCAACCTCCGTTCGTGTTTACGGTGAACTGTGTGAATTTCAACAGTAGCAGCAGCGGCGTACGTCAAGACTGTCCACTTTCACCATTTCTGTTTAATTTCGGATCCCATACCTGGTAGAATACCAACTGATCTTGATTATGCTGACGAAAGTGTCGTTGTTTATCAACTGTTAAGCAGCCCAAGCAATGTTAGGAACCATTTTGCGCCATGTTACCCATTTCGGAGTGTTTTTCAGCCTCAAAGAGCAAAGTGATTCTGCAGGACTGTCGTTGATTAGATGTTGGGTAACGAAGTTATGAGAGTTTTCGACCGGTTTATGTAATTGAAAAGCTGCATCAGCTGTGGCTACGGTATGAAGAATGAAATAGCTCAATTCTTAAGCACCAGGGTAGTATTCGTTAATCTAGGACATCTCTGGTGACCAAGAGGTGTGTTTGAGTTTGGTAGATCTAGCATATCATGCTACCGTTGGCGTTGGGTTACTTTCAGATCCGAAACTTGGTTGCTCAGGGTAAAAGACGTCAACCGTCTTCAGGCATCTGAGTACCGATGTCTGCGTTCGATCGTTCGCATCGGGCGGCAGCGACGAGTTAGCAAAGAAGGAGTTAGGATGTGGGTGTTTGACTGACTGTCGAGCGAGTTCTTTTGTTCAATCGTTACATTTGCATATACTTAGATGGCCGGGCCCTGTACTAAGATGCTACCTAGTCGTCTGTCACACCGAGCACTCCTTGCCGATTCCGAGGCCGACCAGCGTAAGGTGCGAGGTGGACAAGTGATGACCAGGTGCAGAAATGAAACCTTTCACCCAGGGGTTGACTACTGTAGTTCCGGTTCATCTCCCTGGCTGTGGATCTCATGACCCAGTCAGTAGCTGAAGACGTTAGGTGAGATAGCGGTTAATCAGGCTCAGCGGCGTGAGTATTGTTACTTCGCCAAGCTGTATGTGAATTAAGTGTACTTGATGATGGAGGGCAGAGAAAGCGTGAGCAAGCTATCTTGCTGATGACGCCTTACTCTTACCTTAACGTTAAATGTTTGGTTATGTGCATATCCATTTGGTAGGTGGGTCACTCCTTTCCTAACCTTTTCTTCCTCGCTAGGGCCTGCATTCTCCCTGATGACTGTATGGTGGTTAAGCATCGGAGAGAAATACTCAGGTGTTACCGTCTTTGCCACTAAGGCAGTCTGAAGTCAAAAAATGAAGGCTTATGAACAAAGTGACATTACTATACAGTTACCCTTCAGATTGTCGTCAGCTTAGAAGTGACCTCATGCCCACTTTCAGGACAATGAAGCCTCCTGATCACTTGCCAACTGATGCTAAATATGGGGTATAACACCACACCGATGGGTCGCTCTTTTGAACTGAAAATCAAACAGAACAGACATGAATGCAGACAGTTTATTCCTGTTATTTCCTCTACTATAATGGCATCTTTCAAGGTTCGCCAGGGGTAATATTACCTTAGATTCAGTACTGTACTTTTTTCTTAGTTTCTGCTCTCTCGCCTAACAGCTAATGGTTCTGGACACTGAGATAAGGAATTCACAAGACACCCCTGTTATCAAGTCCCGTCACTGACCCACTAGTCCACTGTCACATATATACATTGAGGGACTTCACGTTAGTACCTTGAAAATTAGTGACCACTCACGCCAAGTATAAGAAATACCACCACACTGGTGGATCAGGCCTTTCGGCTCGAGCGTTAACAACATAGACCGGAGTGCCAAGACGGCTCTCTCACTTCGTGGTCTTCCCGACTACATTGTTCCTGCAAGTTCTATATCAAGCCTCAAGGACCGTTTTGATTACAATTTACACTTTTGTTCAGATACAGCATCTATTTTTGCGACCACCGAGTAATCCACTAAGAGGAATAAACAGCCGAAACTGTCGTATTCACTATGCAGGATTTCACCTTCGCACCCCTGATTCAGCAACGGATTCGCTGCACAAAGTGCCTGCTTTAGCTGAAAGAAAAACTGCGAAAATGTGCGCGCATGCACAACTTACAGATCTAACTAGTTTAAACTCCCATGTTTGAGGAGGTAAATTTAATAAGTACTAGATAATCCTGTTGCCAGACCATAAGCAAAAGGAACTGATAAGTTTGCACAAATGCAAAACGTGCGAACCGTTGTAGTGTAGCGTTCAGTATAGCACTTTGTATTTTATAATTCTTATTGTTCGCTCTTTTCGCCCTTATCTAACTCACGTGTACAGTCCATGTTTAAATTGAGTTAATCGATTGATTCGATAATCGATAATTAAAAATCTACTTCCGAGGTCGTGGGCCGTGCGTCTTCTCTGCGTTCTGTGTCACTCGTGTACAGGTTTCGGGAGGGTTAAATACTAACGGAACCAACCATTTGTTTTCAGCGGAAATATCTTAGGAGTAACATTACGGATAGTTTCCGTCGGATATTTCATTCCGTGTAGTGGGATTTCTAAACTAACACAACTTCACAAACTACTGAAAGTCATTTCATTTTGGTTTTTACCACATTTTGGCTCCGCGTTCATGCTCGAGTAATTTGACAGTGTTTACGTCCACTACATAAATTGGTGAGCCCGATTTTTTTTTTACATATTCTCCTTCGTACATATACGTCTTCTTTTTGGTTCCGTTTTCTGTAAGCTCAGAACTCCCAACAGTTTGCGATGATTTCTGATTTCGACACTAGTTTATTTTCCGAGAACGCTATTAACCTTAAATTACCTCCATTTGGTATTTCAAATCCTCGCGTTTGGTTCACTCAGGTGGAAGCGTTTTTTCGATTTCGTAAAATTACTTCACAGACCACCATGTTTTCTTATATGGCTACGTAGTTGCCTACAGATATTGCGTCCGAAGTAAGCCATATTCTTGACCCTATGCCAACTGAGTCCCCCTACGATAAACTCAAAGCTGCTGTGTTAAAGCGTACCACAGCATCAGATGAGGTCAAGCTCCAACAATTATTCTCCGGTGTCGAGTTGGGTGATCGCACCCCCTCTCAGTTGCTCCGCCACATGAGAGCCCTGATAGGCGATAACAGTATAGGTGGTTCCATCCTCAAGCAACTGTGGACCAAATGCCTCCCACTCAACACTTCGGTCATTTTGTCAGTACAAGACCCGACACCTCAGTAGAAAAGTTAGCAGAGACGGCGGACAAGGTCCATGAGTGTTTCTTCAAGCGTTCCATCAACAATGTACAAGACCCTTCTCCTTATGCCGATACACAACAAGAAACGCTTGATAATCTTCAACGGCAGGTGTCTCAGTTAACACTCACTGTGAATAACTTAGCTGGACGCCTCATGAAGGGCCGCAAATTTTCACGCACTCGATCCCGTTCTTGCTCGCGACCTCGCATAGTAAAGCCGCAAACCTCTGAAATCGGTTACTACCACAGACGTTTCGGTGACAATGCCCGCAAATGCACACACCCATGTGCATATAGCAGTCCGCGCACTAAGGACAACACCAACCAAGGAAACGACCCGGCCAGCCAGTAATGGCGACAGCTGCCGCTGGTCAACCCAAGAGTCGCCTGTTTTATGTCCAAGATAACTCCACTGGACTCTGTTTCCTTATTGACACCGGTGCAAAGGTCAGCGTTATACCCTCAGGTAAAATTAAACGCGATCTCAAACCCGCTGAGTACACCCTACAGGTTGCCAACAATTCCAAAATCATGACCTATGGTCAGCATCACTTGACGGTCGATCTTGGACTGCGTAGAAGTTTTCCTTGGATTTTCATCATCGCCGACGTTCAACACCCCATAATCGGCATCGACTTTCTCACCAGGTACGGTTTGGCTGTTGATCTCAGCCGCCGGAAACTCACTGACAGCACCACTACTTTGTGTGTTCAAGGTAAAGCCACCACCATCAACTCGATCGGACTTCGAATGGCTTTACCAGATGCCAACCAGTATACAGATCTGCTGAAACAGTTTCCAGGAATCTATCAACCTACACCTAGTATCATGACACCAAAACATGATGTTTCANACCCATTTCGGAGTGTTTTTCAGCCTCAAAGAGCAAAGTGATTCTGCAGGACTGTCGTTGATTAGATGTTGGGTAACGAAGTTATGAGAGTTTTCGACCGGTTTATGTAATTGAAAAGCTGCATCAGCTGTGGCTACGGTATGAAGAATGAAATAGCTCAATTCTTAAGCACCAGGGTAGTATTCGTTAATCTAGGACATCTCTGGTGACCAAGAGGTGTGTTTGAGTTTGGTAGATCTAGCATATCATGCTACCGTTGGCGTTGGGTTACTTTCAGATCCGAAACTTGGTTGCTCAGGGTAAAAGACGTCAACCGTCTTCAGGCATCTGAGTACCGATGTCTGCGTTCGATCGTTCGCATCGGGCGGCAGCGACGAGTTAGCAAAGAAGGAGTTAGGATGTGGGTGTTTGACTGACTGTCGAGCGAGTTCTTTTGTTCAATCGTTACATTTGCATATACTTAGATGGCCGGGCCCTGTACTAAGATGCTACCTAGTCGTCTGTCACACCGAGCACTCCTTGCCGATTCCGAGGCCGACCAGCGTAAGGTGCGAGGTGGACAAGTGATGACCAGGTGCAGAAATGAAACCTTTCACCCAGGGGTTGACTACTGTAGTTCCGGTTCATCTCCCTGGCTGTGGATCTCGTGACCCAGTCAGTAGCTGAAGACGTTAGGTGAGATAGCGGTTAATCAGGCTCAGCGGCGTGAGTATTGTTACTTCGCCAAGCTGTATGTGAATTAAGTGTACTTGATGATGGAGGGCAGAGAAAGCGTGAGCAAGCTATCTTGCTGATGACGCCTTACTCTTACCTTAACGTTAAATGTTTGGTTATGTGCATATCCATTTGGTAGGTGGGTCACTCCTTTCCTAACCTTTTCTTCCTCGCTAGGGCCTGCATTCTCCCTGATGACTGTATGGTGGTTAAGCATCGGAGAGAAATACTCAGGTGTTACCGTCTTTGCCACTAAGGCAGTCTGAAGTCAAAAAATGAAGGCTTATGAACAAAGTGACATTACTATACAGTTACCCTTCAGATTGTCGTCAGCTTAGAAGTGACCTCATGCCCACTTTCAGGACAATGAAGCCTCCTGATCACTTGCCAACTGATGCTAAATATGGGGTATAACACCACACCGATGGGTCGCTCTTTTGAACTGAAAATCAAACAGAACAGACATGAATGCAGACAGTTTATTCCTGTTATTTCCTCTACTATAATGGCATCTTTCAAGGTTCGCCAGGGGTAATATTACCTTAGATTCAGTACTGTACTTTTTTCTTAGTTTCTGCTCTCTCGCCTAACAGCTAATGGTTCTGGACACTGAGATAAGGAATTCACAAGACACCCCTGTTATCAAGTCCCGTCACTGACCCACTAGTCCACTGTCACATATATACATTGAGGGACTTCACGTTAGTACCTTGAAAATTAGTGACCACTCACGCCAAGTATAAGAAATACCACCACACTGGTGGATCAGGCCTTTCGGCTCGAGCGTTAACAACATAGACCGGAGTGCCAAGACGGCTCTCTCACTTCGTGGTCTTCCCGACTACATTGTTCCTGCAAGTTCTATATCAAGCCTCAAGGACCGTTTTGATTACAATTTACACTTTTGTTCAGATACAGCATCTATTTTTGCGACCACCGAGTAATCCACTAAGAGGAATAAACAGCCGAAACTGTCGTATTCACTATGCAGGATTTCACCTTCGCACCCCTGATTCAGCAACGGATTCGCTGCACAAAGTGCCTGCTTTAGCTGAAAGAAAAACTGCGAAAATGTGCGCGCATGCACAACTTACAGATCTAACTAGTTTAAACTCCCATGTTTGAGGAGGTAAATTTAATAAGTACTAGATAATCCTGTTGCCAGACCATAAGCAAAAGGAACTGATAAGTTTGCACAAATGCAAAACGTGCGAACCGTTGTAGTGTAGCGTTCAGTATAGCACTTTGTATTTTATAATTCTTATTGTTCGCTCTTTTCGCCCTTATCTAACTCACGTGTACAGTCCATGTTTAAATTGAGTTAATCGATTGATTCGATAATCGATAATTAAAAATCTACTTCCGAGGTCGTGGGCCGTGCGTCTTCTCTGCGTTCTGTGTCACTCGTGTACAGGTTTCGGGAGGGTTAAATACTAACGGAACCAACCATTTGTTTTCAGCGGAAATATCTTAGGAGTAACATTACGGATAGTTTCCGTCGGATATTTCATTCCGTGTAGTGGGATTTCTAAACTAACACAACTTCACAAACTACTGAAAGTCATTTCATTTTGGTTTTTACCACATTTTGGCTCCGCGTTCATGCTCGAGTAATTTGACAGTGTTTACGTCCACTACAGTAGGCAGTGCTCAAACTGTGACCATAATTCAAAGACACGTATATGTTGCAGACATAAAATTACCTGGTGGGCATTAGAAATTGTCTCGGCCTCTCTGCACAATCCTTTCCAGGCTAACGCACCTGTCCCATATTCCAATCCGGAGTCAAGAAAGCTCAACCAACGAGCTGACCAGCGTTTTAAGTTCACAGAATAGGCTTTTTCTAACTCCGCACGTTCTTGAATCATTAAAGAAAGCTCATTACAAAGCTTATAGCCCGATTCAACCCGCTTGACTGTGCGCTGATATTCTCTACATTCCCAGAAACTAGCTAACGGCAATCCATTGGGAGAGTCAGTGTCCACCGATCCAACCATAATCAATCGCAAACGAAAAGCCGGAAAACTTGAACCAGCCGCCAAAGTCACATGCGTAGATTTCACTGATTTGTATTATTTCAGTGAATTTATTTATAAACCTGTTGCACACGAAATTCGAAGAACGGAAGAAATCCCTCGTTTCTCGCTTTTCTGTAATCGAAGCGCGCGCAACTGGAAATTTTTGAAGGTTCAATTACCAGCGGTCCAGCTATGCCCTAGTAGCACGACCATCCCCTGTGTTTTCCCCGGGCGTCTCCTCGGTGAACATTCTGAGTGGACAGTTTGGAAACACGCAGGGAACTGTGGGAGAAAATAGTACGCGCAGTCCCGTTAAACGATTTTCTCACATGCCGTACAATTCCTGTTTCCTTAGGGAGCTTGACTGCATTAAACGTAACCCTATCCTCGCACAGTAACTACATCGCAGTGTTCAATTTCACGAGAAAGAATGTGAAAGGCATATAGGTATTCACATTTTATAGTCAATGCAACATTTTAGCAATAGTTTCATCCTCCAATTGTGCTGATGGTGGAGAATAATCGATGTCGACGGCGTAAAGTTCCGGCTCCCGTTTCTCCTTTACGTCATACGTGAGGCCGGAATGGACGATTGATTGTCAGCAAGTGTGGCGCGTGGCGATTTGACCGTGACTCTCACGTTTACCTTCACGATCCTTGATGTCGGTACTGTCAGACGATGGTATGTCTTACAACCGTTCTGGGATCCGTTGGTATTTCTAATCAACTTGCTGATCATCTAGATAATGTCATAAAAATCAAGAGCGAACACTTGCTGTGCAGTGTATCTTCACCTTGTACAGCTTAGAGCCAATGGGTGCTGTCATTCCACCAATGAGCAACCTGTGGTTCTTCGTGGATGCTGTGTAATTCACGACTCGTGCACTATCCGCACGTTTTCATCCTCGAATTCGTCCACCTGATACATCTGAAAATGAAAGTCTTAATCATTTCAGGTATTACGTTAGCGCTAACGGAAACGGCGTGAAGTTATTTCCCTGACAATTTTCCAAGTGTGCATTATTGAGTGAAATACAAATATTTCCTTGAGTGTTAGTAGCAGCCCTTTCCGTAGGGCTTGCGCTCCATAAGTTCGTTAAGCGTTTCATCATTCTCAGGCACACCGTGTGCATGCAATCTAGCGAGAAACAGGTTGTCATTCCCACATGTGACCTTTCGAAAGGGGACTGACCAATGTGGTGTTCTTTTGGGTATCGTGTCCTGATATCGTTTTCTGTTCGTAAGCGTCGACTGCTAAGTGGGAACACCATCTTTTGGTTGACATACCTTCCCGGTGTTGTAAACTTTTTGCATCATCGATAACCAGGGCAAACAATTTCTGTGGGTGTCATCTTCTCGTTCGTACCGACGACGTTGTCTAAAACAATGATAGCAATATTGTCGAATGACATTGCTACATACCTGTGTGCTGTGCTATTGAGATAATTCTTGTCAGCACTGTTGGAGTGGTCGCCGAAGTGGAAGTTTGAAGAACGTAATCAGCGGACCTTGCTTCTGCTAAGTAATCTCCTCTGACACTTCATACGACCGAACAAGTGGTGGTGCAGAACTGGAGGAATCAGTTATCCCCACCGCAACATTAGCTGTGAATGTCGCACAGTTGCTTCCCAATCGTTTCTGACGCGCTAATTGAGCGAACAACCCCTCGGCATCTCTGATGCCCTAGTGTTCAGTTTCCATTCAACCAGGTCGCCAATATGGTTAGAATTAACCGGTTGGCGCCATCACTGTTATTGCGAAGTGGTTCGGTGAAACAAAGTTAATACGTGGCGGCGTAGGTCCACAGACACGTTTTTGAATGACAAAAAGTGTTTTATTTTTATTAGCATTTATGCTTGCAACCTGATAAACGGAAATTATACCCAACGAAGTTCGGTGAATTTCCACAAAGGAACACTCAAAGATTACTCAGGGAATTGCTGAGTGATCCATTGTACTGCTGGGGTCGATACATGGGTTCGAGGCAGGGATGTAAATGTCATGGATCCAGTCAGTTGCTCCTGCTAGGTGACTGCGAGCGTCTGCTTATCTGAAAGGTAATAGTTTTTAGCAGAGTTTAGCGCAGCTCTTAGAGATTACAGTGTATACCAAAAACAAAGTGTAGTTACTTGTATAACGAATTGTTAAGCAAATGGGATTCAATCAAAGCTTCAAAACGAGCCTTAGAAACGCTTCTGACGACCTCAGAAGGAAGCTTGCTCCACTAGTTGTTAACTGTAAGAAAACGGCTGTTGCCTAAAAAGGGTCCGTAGACGAAGCTCGAATCGTCTCCTGTAATATCCTTGCTGGTCGTCATTGCTCGCTGCAGTGAAGAACTGCTCTGCTAGACCTGCCCTAAAGAGGAAGTGTGCGAGAATTAGATAATCGCGGAATGGTCGAAATTCGAATGGATACAGATCAAGTGTTCCAAGCCAAGACTCGTGCGTGGCATTTCTCAGTCTGCAGCCAGCTTGGTAACGGCGCGCCTAATATGTTCATCATCTAGTATGTCTTTCTTCAGACACTACCTGGGTCGCATACTCGAGGAGTGGTCTCATAAAATTCGCAACGCTTTTGAAACACTTTTATGACTGTTCGTGGAAAAGTGTGGTTAAACACCCTGAGAACGGCATCTCACGGAGCTACACGAAGGACAAGTTAGACGAAAACATGAGGTTTAGATCTCCCTTCATGTCTGTTCGTGTGATATGTGCTGTGCTAAGCGCACTGTGAATAACGAAAGCCTCGTCAGAACCTCCAACGAGTTCAGTGGAAGGCCACAATCGTCCGTCCAGCGTTTGATCACGTCAAGATCCATCAGGAAAACACTGGAATCAGTGACATTCCAAAACCGGGCCACGGAACAGTGGGTGGATCAGTGAACTAGGTTCTGTGAGCAACATGGATATAACCGGTTAAAGACCCAGCAACGCGACATGTCTGGAATATGTGGTTGCCGTCAAGACAACGTATGAACGGGAAATACATGGACATGTTTGCCTTCAAACGTGCACTGTGTGCAATATGGGGTCCATGATAAAATTATCTTTGAACGCAAAACGGACACATTTGTGGTAGGAATCTACTGTTGTTCTTCACAAGGTGAAAGTCCGCATGCCGAAACTCCAGAAAATGCGCAGGTCCACTGAGAAAATGCACTGATGAAAAAGGGTTCGTTCGACAGTGACGCCTAATCAAGACGCGGCTTGCATGCATAAGTTCATTGCCAGCAGGGGTGTCACTGATAACTGTGCAACTGTCCGGCGGTATGCCAGTGAAGAAGATTCAACTGATAAATGCGTCATCTTTCATCTTTGGTGGCTCCAGCTAACAGACAAATAAAATTTTCTCGTACACTTGGACTTCGTTGCCGTCACCGCACACATCCTTTTCCGCACATCTCCGGAAGGGTTGTGAAAGGGGTAAAGTTGGTAATCATAGCAAGCGTCTCAACTCCGACGAGTATGACTTAAACGTGAGTGCGGCGAAAGTAGCCATAGATACACGCTGCCTGAGCTTATCATATAAATGAATCACGTTGTCGATATTGAAAACCAACTCACTATGACCGCACAGGGCAGCGAGTTAATCAACTGTCCTAAACAGCATTCTCTGTACAAAGGACAGATAATGTTGCCATAGCTTGCTTCATAGTGCGTACGTACAGATAGAAAGCTACAGGAGACTTTCGTGCTTCCTTACGTCTTTCAGGACAATGAGCTCAATGTACAGCATAAACAGCCGATATTTGCTAGGTCTCCATAGATCAACATCTAACAACCTGCAGTTTGCTGAAAAGTCGTCAGTCGAGATTTAACGGTTCAACTTGGGGGATCCTTGATCTATCTTATGGATGTTGCAGGTAACTTGACTTTCTGCGGAAAGTGAGCAGGTGCTCCATTACTCCAGGACAGATCATATGCCTATGTTTTAGGAGACTTGCTGTGATCGTAAATATACGGAGGTCTTCAAAACGGCGATACACCAGTATACTGTTCTGGTTGTACGCGTGAACGAAAGTCAAGGTCCGTCCCGGAGGGTCAATCACTATCTGGAAACATATGTCCGTTAAAATAGGCACCAATTACGGTGTATCTCTCTCACAAACAGCAGCCCGAGTTCCGCTTTACTTGCTGAACAAAAGCAAAAACAGGCGCATCTGTGATCAAACAGTCTAACTGCACAGGTTACGTCCCCCAACATTTTGGCAGTGGAACGCACCTCATTCGAGGAAATCCCGAATGAGGTCCCCTAGAATATCGCGGACACCCCATGGTTTTGCCTGATTGCGGAATATTCCATCAGTGAAAGCGGGTTTCCGAAGCGTTGTCACGCTGCATGTGAGGGCTTTTGAACAAGCCTGTTTAATCAACATATAGCTGGATTCTGGCTATGTCACAATCGCAATGTATATGGAGTACTCTTCGAAGACAGCTATGTGTTCCTAGCTGAACATGTTCACCACCGTCCACAACTCGGCGAAGAGACGGGCGGGGAGTACTTTTTAGTGTCCACGAGTCTCTAGGCAAATCAGGATAAAGATGACGGAGTTCCACGAGGTGAATTTCCGATGAATGATGGATGGTATGAATGACAATCCTGCCAGCACCCTCGTGAAGAACCTGTTTATGAACTCGTTCTTCTCTATCTGTACACACACCCCAATGGTTACTTGGCCTAGTAATCTTTAATGGTGTGACATTATCCACATCCAAGTCAACATAACGGATTACATTATCCACATATAGCTTGTGAGCTACTTACCGCACAACTTCAGATACAAACAGTTGTTCGTTGAAACCAGTTCGCTTAAAAGCGTCCGTCATCGTCAAGCAACAACCTAGACATGACAAACCACGTATATACGTGCCTGCACTCAGTAGTTAGGGACACCCAACGGAATCCTTTGAAAAACAGCCAGAAAGGATCCTGCTGTGCCTAAACAACTCAATAAGACGAAAACCGTTCGAAATTAGAAGCTCTCAATGCTTCAACAAGTTATAAACACAAAGTGGCACCAATCAACCGGTGAGGTTGAGGCAAGTAAAATGGAGTGTAATAAATAGTATAAGATAACTGATGAGTAGTCGGGGATTTGGTTTATTTCCAAGTCGGACATCACTCATATTTGGTCTCAGCCCTCGCATTCAGATAGATTTCCAGACAGCCTCTTTCAAAAAGGAGCACGAGATTCGAGTTTCGCTCTCATTAGAGCTCGTCAGTAGTGCATATCCCTGCCACGGCCGGAAATTGAACTCCGGACATTCCAATCATGGGGCAACCGTGTTAACCACTTTGCCAGTGACCTCATATTAGGCACGACCGAATAATCAAATATGAACGCTCAAACACTCCCGCTTATGAGCAGTGATCAGGTTGCCCGATCGTCTCGAGAGGAGATACAGTTACTGCATGTTATGTCCAATCGATAACCCTGCGATTAGAACATCCAAGACATGTCGAATTCTCCGATCTCATTGAACCTGCAAGGCGGTATTTCAGATTACTGATGAGTAATCGATGGAGGCCGGCTGGAAAGTCTATCTGAATGCGAAGGCTGCGATCAAATGTGAGTGATGGTCAACTTGGAAATATTATCAGGTTTGTTTTTGCAACTGCGGGGATAAACACTTGCTTAGAATTCGTGATTACGTATAACTACATCGTGCGCTGCGTAAGAGACGATTCAATTGATTCGTGTAATCAATCAATCACTCATCGTACAAGCTTCCCATGCGCTCACCTGGTGCCTCCTTAACTACATACGTTACACTTCTACGTAAACACGACAATTTTGTGACACTCCGATCGCAGAGAGCTAATGCGAACAATAATATTCTGCCTGTACACTGAAAACAGGTTCCGTAGACAGCATACGCGTGTGATAGTTTACTCCCGTTCTGGATGAAGATGAATAAGTTAAAGACGAAGGACCTGTTTAGGGGATGCTCAATCCATTTGAAGCCCCGACTGCCCCATGTCGGCACACGGACCAACCAATAGTGGGATAGTTCGACGTGATTTGCTGAACAATAAGGGAAGGGAGTGAAATTCCACAGCTCTCATCTTCCACTGCATTATCCAGTAGGGCCAAATTCACAGCCTCCAGAATGGGGAAGTTTGCTGGTCTCAGTATGTTTGTTTTCTTTTCGTTTTGCAAAATTTTTTCTAGGTTATTTAAACATCACTACCTTTCTATTCCAGCTCAGGGTCCCTCTTGTTACTTGGCCATTATGGCCTCTGATGGTTTGTTTTTTTGACAGAAGACTATACATAAGGCAGGGTTAAGTACCAGAGGTAGTTATATTTGATCGACGCCACTCCAGATTGCGATCTGCACCTACCGGTCGGTCATACATAAGGGCCGTCATAGGTTGACAAGGAGCGGGATGACAAGATGAAGACAAGATGACACCATTAGAGTAAATCTAAAACTGCGATACTATTAGGCAGAAGAGAAGAATTATGCTTCGCTATTCCGGGGTGAAGATATGACTATATAGTGGAGGGTTTTAGCTGTTCATGACCGGGAGTGATGAGTCACGTATGTCCACCTCCTGTGTATCCTTGCGGATGATAAGTTAGTTGGAAACCCTCTCCTCTAGTAATGCTTTTCAGTGCTTGTATAGGACCAAATTAGTGAACACATTTCATCCCCATAAATGGATAGATAGTTAGCACGCGTAAGATTTTACACACGTGGCTACATACAAACAGCCGTCTGCTTCCAGATAGAGCCACATACAACAGATATATACACACGGCATTTATACAGAGTTACATGTACAAACAAAGTCTAAATTAAATCAGAAGGCGCTCGGTTTGAGATCTGATCTAGTCTATACTTCAGTACCTCGACCGTTGAACCTGAGAGGGCGTACTGGGAGAACTCATTTCACGCATTGACCACTCCGTGGAAAGTGGATGGAACGCTTTCCTCTTAGTTGCCCTTGGATTGTGGATCGTCACACGGCTCCTTCTCAGTTGTTACATCATCATCTACAGTAGCACTTACTTGGATCTTGAAAGCCCCTACCAAGTCTCCACGAAGCCTTCTTTGTTCAAGGGAGAATGGGTCGAGCCTTCTACTCACCAGTATTGTCTAAGGACTTCACGCTTAGTACCAGTCTAGGAGCTAACCTTTGCACACTTTCAAAGCATTGTTCATCCTTCAGTACGTTCAGACTCCATGCCTGGATAAAACATCCCAAACGTAGCATGACAGGCGTCTTGTACAATGGAATCAGTGCACCCGGCTCTCTTGATGGGACCGTTTTCGTGAGCTGAAGAAGCAACAATCTTGCCTCCTCTGCCACCAAAGCGCACTACGCTGCGGATTTGAAGTCACCCAGGATTAGAACCCCGGGGTCTTTAGCTTCGGTAACTTGCGTTAGCGTGCTCGGACCACTTCAAGTGCGAACCCACCTTTGAGTGGAACTCCTACTGTCTATGACTAGATGCAGACATCTTTTTAGGTTGAGAGTTGTATCCTCTATTTCCGACCAATCGGAAAGTTTAACTCGGCCAGATTGGAAGACATCCATATTTGTATTTCCGGCTATTCTCAAATCACCACCAAGCAATGCGGAGGTGATAGGGTCAATTCATTTACACGAGCTAGAAGTGGTAGAGATCACAGAAATGGCTCTCGTGGACCTTCGCCAGATCCGCCGACGGTGACATTTAACACTCTGTCCGCTGTCCGTCGACTGATAGCCAGCGCCGTCCGGTAATGCTGCGGTTACAGTATTGGCAATCAGTGATTAACCAAGTCATATGCCTCATTGGAGTATAGATAAAACACTTCCACGAGTATGCCTGTATACAAGCTTCGCGTCATTTCATTAAAGAACAACTGCCTGGACAAACAAGGATTTTCCCTTCACGTGTCCATGCTGTTCACAACCAACTATTTACCCCTGGTTAAGTGCTCGGGACTTCAGTTTCCAATGGTGACTTACCAACAATTCAGTAGATAGCAACTGAGACTCACTTACCGATATTCACCTATTACCCTGTTTTCATCCTCATGCGGAGAGAGGACAGTAACCTCACGCTAGTCCTTGGCCAGTTAACATTATTTGATAGAGTGGTTAGGCAGGTTGGCTGTTGAAATGAGTAATACACGATGGCTGCGTGAATAACATCTGGACCTGGGGCTTCATAGTTTCTAACAATTCCGGAGCTGTAAACCCAAATCAACCACATCCGTACACTTCGTTCACTCCGAATTTGAGGTGGCCAATTTTGATGTAAAGCGCGTCATTGAGAACCCTATGAAGGTGAACTTGGTGCTCGGGTAAATCCGAACAGATGCTGTTTAAAAACGCACAAGGCGCTTCCCTCCAGTTTAGGTTCTACGTCACAATGCCCTCAACGAGCGCTGCGATAATTTTTGTTGGTTTTGTCAGGGTCTGATGCGTTACTCCGACGTTGTTGAGCTCCGATCGATGTTGAAATGTGAACCTACGCTCTGCTCTCTCCCCGAAATAAACTACATTCTTCATCGCTGTTCTTACCTCGTACTTTTACCGCCTCCCTTACATTTATTTAGTCTGAGCCACGTAAACATCTGGGTGCCGGAATTGGATATTTTTCTTCTATATTTTTTCTTCAGTAACTTATAGTTTCCGTCGTTTCCCGATGCGCGAACGGTCGTTTGGCTCTGACCCAACCACTGACCATTTGTTTGAGTGAGGTCAACCGGTTTTATCGTCCACCCCTGATTGTTGATCCCTGCCTGTGTGGTAGCATGTAGTGTGCCGCCATTTTGTTTTGCCAAACACACTCACTCCCGCTTTCTTTCATGTCCTCGAACATGTGGGTTGGCCGCGTCCGTGCAACGGGCTGAGAAGGGTGACCAACCAGAACCCGAAGTCGGCGGTCAGTGGGCGTGAGTTTAAGTCCGCATGGTGGGAATTCCCGGATTGTGGAACCCCGTATACATATTTATAAAAGATATATCCCAACGCATCTGTATGAAGCACGCTAGGTGATGCGCGATCATTGGTGATATTTACAAACGATACAAAACGAATAACTAAACAGTAGCACAAACGTGAAGCCTCCTGTCAAATATGACGGGGTCAAAAAGCAATGGCTGTACTTTATGGAACTTGGACGCACGCAACTTAGAAGAAGACAGTTTTTTCGCTTCACAAATTTAGTCTTCAAAAAAGGGATGTTACTCTTATCTATTTTCTACAAGGTTGTGGGATGAGAAGTTTATAAACAAATCAAGGTCATTTCAGGAGAACGTACAAACGCATTGTTGTAGTTCAAGCGATTTCAGCGATTCGTACACGGGTTCGAGACTGGGGGCCCAATCTACCCGGATGCAGTCAGTTTGCTCGTTTCGATGTCCAGCGATTTTTTATTGACCTGAAAGGCAGTCATTGAAAACGGGGTGTAGCATCGCTCTTGGAGGTTACAGAAAGTACCAATAACAGAGTAAAACAATAATCTAGCAAAACAGGATAAATAACTAACCTAAGGGTTTATCAAGTAGGTGAGAATCCAATAACACTTCGAGACGGTCTTTAGAAGAGCAGCTA
Source organism: Paragonimus westermani (assembly GCA_008508345.1). Lineage (NCBI taxonomy): Eukaryota > Metazoa > Platyhelminthes > Trematoda > Plagiorchiida > Troglotrematidae > Paragonimus > Paragonimus westermani. Next base: position 73,775 of record QNGE01002383.1, read on the forward strand.
ACAATCTCTAGTGGTAGGTCATTCCAGTAGTTGATAACCCTATAAGAGAACTGTTTTATCAGAAAGGTCAGAGGTCGAAGCTTATAGAGCTTATTGTCGTGGCCTCTTCGACTGTCCTCACTTACTAGGGTGAAGAATTGTTGCACGAGTCCTGTGCTAAAGAGAAAGGGTGTAAGATTTAAGTCGCCGCGGAGTCTACGAAACTCAAGTGGATAAAGATCGAAAATTTCAAGGCGAGACTCGTAGGATGGATGCCGTAAGCCAGTGACCATTTTGGTGGCTACTCGCTGGACGCGGTCAATGGTGAGTATGTCTTTCTTCAGACCGGTGTAAACGACTTGATTGGCATACTCGGACAATGGTCTTATGTAGACACTGTTAAGCGTGTGAAAGGCGCGCTTGTCAATTCGGGGGAAGGTTCGTTTGATCATCCCGAGAGTCATGAGACCCCATTTGGCGGCCAGCTGGTGATGATAAGAGAAGGACAACCCAGACGATAGCCAGATCCCTAGGTCCTTTTTGAGGTCTACTTACGTGATATCTACTACACTTTGTGCACCATGTATCACGAATAGGTTCCCGGAGTCTCCTCCGAGTGACATGTGCGCACAATTTCTGTCGCTTAGAGGGAGACACCAATCATCTGACCAGCACTTAGTACGATCTAGGTCAAATCTGCAATGCTTTGGGGTCACAGGCGTTCCAGATTTTTAAGTCGTCGGCATAAAGGAGAGCGTTGCTAGAGATCAAATCGGGGAGATCATTGATGTAAATAAGAAACAACAATGGACCAAGTACCGATCCTTGAGGGACCCCCACAGAGACTGGGGATGGGGACGAAAGGCCTGAACCGGTTTTTACTCTGAAAGTCCTGTTACCAAGAAAGGAGGTTATCCAGCGGAGAACTTCTCCTTGAATCCCATAGGCTTCTAGTTTGTGCAGCAGAGGACCGTGTGGGACACGGTCGAAGGCTTTGGCAAAGTCGAAGAAGATAGCGTCCGAGATATGACCATTGTCTTTGGCCTCTGTTAGGCTATCCATGAAGATTAACATATTAGTTATGCATGACCGCTCAGGAAGAAAGCCATGCTGGGTCGAAGAGAAGAGGTTATTTGAGAAGAAATGCTTAAAGATAGTGCGTTTTAACAGTCGCTCCATTATCTTGCATGGGATGCTGGTAAGGCTGATCGGTCGATAACTAGCAGGAGAATGACGATCGCCTGTTTTAAATATAGGTGAGACATTGGCCTCTTTCCATGCCTCCGGAAGAGTGCCTGTCCGAAGTGTCTGTTTAAACAGATCGAAGAGAGGCATCGCCAAACTGACGGCCGCTTCTTTGAGGATCCGGGGATGGATCTTGTCTGGTCCCATGGCACTATAAGGATTGATCTTAAGCAAGAGGTCCTGAACGTCAGACACAGAAAAGTCAGCTGTCAGGATGGGTTGTTGGAAGTGCCTCTGCGGGAGAATTGGATGCCAGTTTGGCAGATCCACATTGTAGACTGATGAGTAGTATTCCCTGAACATCTCGGCAACCACTTGGGGGTTGGAGGAGGTTTCCCCGTCGGGAAGCCGCAGAGAAAGCGCTGAGGGCTTAGTTTTTCTCTGGCGTCGTATATACTTGAAAAGAAAATTCTTATTCTCGTGAGCTATTTGTAGGATTTTCGACTGTACGTGTTGGGTGTGAGATGGACCTTGTTTGTTTTGATCTGCGAACGTTGGAGAGAGTTTGTTTCGGTTTTTGATTTGATCTGTGGTATATTACACCCCGTTGTCGGTTTTCTCTCCAGGTATTTTCTTCGTTTGATTTCTGAGGATAATCATATTCTAGGTGAGGGAATCAAGTTTCTTGTACATTGATTCAAATAATGCCGTACTACACCCAGTTATTACGAGCGCCTCCTTGTTAAGCGTTTCGAAGATAGATTATCTCTATCGTTGGATAATGAGCAGCTTACGTGTAACTCGGGGTGGACTTGAATCGTTAGCAAACGATTCAATAGTACTCGACTTCTTCAATATCTGTCCGGGGCTTCCGCCACTCTAACAAGGACGATTGAGAAGACTATCTTGTCATGGAATTCTGGCATCCTACAAGAATAACGAAGTCGGACATTATGGAAAGTGCCACCGGTCTAACAATCATGGCGTTGTCGAAGCTGATTCTACCATCTGGGATCAGCGTTTTGCCACCAGACGAATGAGCACTTCCTAACCAGCCGAGGCTACAATGTCTCATGATCCATTCCCTCTTTCTGACGAAAATCAGTTGGATACTCATAACCACGGTGATGTCCCCCTTCCTAATAATCCTGATTCTCTGGGGTTTATAAACGATTCTTTCATGACGAATGTTTCAAGTTTTCCAAAAACTTCCCTAATGATAAGGTCCCATCTGAACAGAGTGCTGCTGAGCATGGTTGTTGATTGTTTGAGCCCCCAGAACTAAGCAGGGATCCGGCCCAAGGATGGTGATAGGACGGTGGTGGCCCCATCGGAGAAAATGCGATGTGTCCAAATCTAGTGCTGTTTTGTTCGTTCTGCTTAACCGTGCTCTGATGAATGTTGCTAGTGGAGTGTCGGATGATTTGCTAGAGGAAGAGTTGATCTTGAAGATAGAAGTGCTGAAACTGAGACGGAGAGTGCTCGAAATCCATAAAAGACAGGGTTGGGCCGCGAAATCTGAGCCGTCTCGACAGTCAGGACTAAGTTTAGTACGCCATGCCACCCTGGTCAATCGAGGGTCTCCGAAACGAACCACTTTTGTTTAGACCCTGTTGAGTCGTTAGAGCGGGCTCTCAGACCTTTAGTTTTTGGAGCTTGTCTTCCAAAAATTGAGGTGGATAGTTTCGATGGGTCTCGAAGAAGTATTTTACCTTTCCCGGAAGCTTTGAATGTAACGTGGTAGACAAATCAGTTGAAGAAGGATCGAAGCTTCCATATTGCGTGGTAGGGCGATAGAGGCAACTTAGCACTGTGCACTCTTGCCGAAAGGAAGTGAGGTTTACAGAGGCTATGAGGAGTTTGCACCAGAAGTTTAACCGCCGACATGATATTATGCAAGCGGTAAGTAAGGTGGTCTTCATGGGTCATAAGTTAGTCGTTGGCGACATTGATGACTTGCGTGGACTGGCCAGTCGAATGGAAGGCTGTCAGGCGATGTTAAATCAGCTAGATAACGGTGCATAGCCGAACTTCACAGCAAACCTTATTGAAGCAGTTGAGCGATTGCCCCATCATCTGCAGGAAAGATGGACAGAGGTTACCGAGAGCATAACTGAGTGCAAGGGGAACCCGATTTCAGCGATTTGTTAAATCTTGTGGAGAAAAGAGTGGCAGTCAATGCTAGTCAGTATGATCAGTTGGCTGCTTGCTCAGAAAGCAAAACGAGTTGTTCAACATCATCTGGATCTTCTGGAGTCAGATACCCGAGGTGCAACGTCGAAGCGGATATACTTTTTGAGAAGGTGAACTTGAATTGTCTGAGTTGTAAGGGCAACCACGATGTATTCGATTGTGAGTTGTTCAGCAGTCGGTCTTTGGAGCAATGCAAAGCAATGCTGGAGAACACCGGACGCTGTTTTGTTTGCCCCAAAGCGAGCCATGTGGCCAAGTCTTGTAGGGTGCAGACACAATATGCGGTGCCGGGTTGTAGTCGACGCCATCATACTTTGATCCACAAGGATAATTCCGAACTGGGTAAGGAGAAGACGACAAGGTCATCCTTGTGCGGTACCAGGTCCAATGTAAACGGCGTGCGCCTAGGAATCATTCCGATCAGGTTGGTTGGCCCGGTCGCATCAGTGACAAAGTATGCCTTTCTGGATAACGGATCTGGCACTGCATTGCTCGATGAATCTATTACGAGGACAATTGGTTTGCAGGGAGGGTCCCGCCAGGTGATGTTCCGTACTGCACACGGTACGTCTGCATCATGCAGAAGGGTATCGATTGAGTTGTAATCGTTGGATCAGGAGCATTCCATCACAGCTGAATCAGTTTATACTGTGAAGCAGCTGCCACTGACCCAGGCTGACGTTGTCCACCAATCAGAAGTAGATAGATGGACTCACCTGAAGGGTGTTTCTTTCAAGAATTTAGTCAGGACCGACGTGGGGATGTTCATAAGACGCGATGTCCTGAAGCGCACTGGGTGCTCGGGCAGAGACTGGGCAGTATTACTGAGCCTTGCGCAAGCAAGACCAATTTCGGTTGGAGCCTCCCAGTCCATTTCGCATCAGAGCCCGAAATGAATACTGCATAAACCTCAGTGGAGTAAGTCCGATCTTGTTGAATGATCTGATCCGAAGAATGTATGAGTTAGATTTCACTGGCAAATGCACTTCGGAGGGCAAAGAGCCTTCTGTTTAGGACAGACTAGCATTAAATATGGTTCAGAGCAGCGCAATACTCAGGCACGGTCACTATGAGATAGTTTCGCTGTAGAGACAATATAGATGGGTGTTACACAGCCATAAGTAAATTTTCCGAGAAACGCCTTGCTGTCTGTAAGAAACGGTTGATTCGAGACCCGGAACTAGAAGCCGGTTAAGCGGCCGTGAAACTGGAGCATATTAGAAAGAGCTAAAGAACTAAGTGTTACGGCTGTATTACGGAGATGTTACTTGCCACGACATCCAGTATTTTACCCGAATAATACAAACAAGATACAGACACTCTTCGATTGTGCTGCTGAACACTGGTGTGTGCCTCTCAACAAAACCCTACTCCGGTGTCCGGACCTGAACAACAGATTATTAGGAGTGCTTATGCGTTTTCGCAATTACCCGGTGTCAGTCTGCACTGACAATGAAGAGATGTTCCTGCAAGTGAGTGTTCCGTGTCGTGAACGAGATGTAATAAATTATTTTGATGGGGTTCTGAATCCTTTGAAGGACCACCAGGTACTTGCGAGCTGAATGTACGCCCCCTATCCGAGCGACATCGTTGATATTTTCTGCTATTTTCAAATCAAAAAAATAGCTGTGGACAATCAGCATAAATTCCTACCGAAGACTGCGACCGTAGCAAAGAGAAATTCTACGTGGACTACTGCCCGATCCCATTTAATCAAATGTACGAGGCTAGGGCCGTGATAGATGAGCTTCCAGCCGGGCTTTGGCTGTGTCGTTCTAAACTCACCGAGTGGGATTCTAACCGTAATTAAGCCATGTAACGTCTACCTAACGAAGAAAAACTTATTGACTCACGGAATATAGGACTCCACAGCTGTGAATACCAGGGCATGGGGTGGCAAGTAGTAGTCGACTACCTCCAGTTTCAAATTGACATCCCTCACACAGGTTGCACGAAAAGGGGAATATTAGGTTGCGTAGCTTTGTTGTACAATCCACTGGGGATAGTGACCCCAATGTTGTTGCCGGCCCGCAGGTTGCTCCAAGACCTTTGTCAACAAGGCATCGGCTGGGACTACGATATAAAGTAACATGATCGAGTGCGTTGGGAAGGTTGGCTGAATGATATCAAAATTATAGACAGCGTGGCATTACCCAGATGCACTGTGCAAGGACATTTGTCAGCAAACCTTGTTGAATCGCATGTGTTCTGCGATGCGTCGGAAGTCGGTTACGGAGCAGTGGACTCTCTAAGGGTAGTTGCCTCAGATAATAGCATTCGGTTCGCTTTTCTGATAAAAATATCTAGGGTGACCCGAAGAAGGCAGTTACGATACCAAGGCTGGAGCTCACGACAGCCGTTCTATCGTCCAAGCTGATGTATTTCCCTATTCGTGAGTTGAAGACTCCAATACGTAACGTTGTACTGTGGACAGATTCTACAATAGTACTGCAATAACTTCAGAACACCACATTGCGCTCCGCAACTTTCGTTGCCAAACGTGTAGGACTCATCCACTACCTTACTTCCGTCTCACAATGGAGGCTTGGGCCTTCAGAATTGAATCCGGCCGAAGTGGCGTCTAAGGGAGTGCAAAGGCCTTGATCAAGAAGATGAACATCTGGTTACGGGTTCCTGTTGTATGTGTATTTGAGCCCCATCGGTGACAGATCTTACGGTCAATAAGAACGGTAATGAGAAAAAGTGGACACTGTATTGATGCACTTATCAGCGTTCGGGTCATTTTAAAGTGCATGGACGAGTGGGCCGTTGGTGGTTGACGCCGCAACCAATCAGAACGTACTTCGAGCTCTAGCACGCAGAACGCACGCTACAGGCCTGTCCGCCATTCGAGCTGAGGCGGAGGTAGTGTTGTGTACTCTTCAAGGCTGCCGATGTGCCCCACACTCGTGCCGAAGCTCGAAGTACGTTCTGATTGGCCGTGGCTTCAACGACCGAAAGGCCCACACGTTCATGCGCTTTAAAACGACCCGAACGCCTGTAAATGCGACAACACTTCTACTGAGTCACTTGTTCTCACTACCGTTGTTATTTTCCATGGGGCTTGTCGCTGCTGGAATTCGATCACCGATACAACAGGTCTCAGCTTTCTGTCGAGCCAAGAAGAACAGTGGCCGAATTGCCAACCTTGCGTTTGTTAAAGGAAGACCCCAAGATTGGGCGCGCTCACTCTTTTGCCATGAAATGTGACGTTAGTGTTATGCTGGACCAGCTGGTACCAAGGTACTCTAGTTGGGCTAAGTAACTACGGGCCATCGCTTGTTTATCACGTATGTTAACGTTTTGTCCGTGGTGATATGCGCTATACAAAGCGCGTCGATCAGAATAGGAACCCTCTGTACGTCCGAAATCAATGCCTCTCGTCCCAAACTAACAAAGCTCGTGCAAGAGGGCGAGTTCTCTAAGAAATTCAGGATCTTAAGGTTGTCCACCATAAATCCGGCCAGCGTTGATGGATGGAGCACTGTACCTGGGCGGTAGAATCAGACCAGACAATAGAGACGGTGTGAAGCCGGTAATTATTCCTAGTCACGGTGCTGTCACAAGCCTTTAGATACGTCACTACCACGAATCTAAAGGTTACATGGGTGCCTTGCATGTACTTGCCAGCAACAGAAAGCGGTTTTGGATTTTAAGAGGTATGGCGACCATTGAACGAGTATTGAGCGAATACTGTAACTGTAAAAGGGTTCATGCTAAGCAGTGCACTCAAACGATTACGCCCGTTCCGTCGAGGAGAGCGTCGACGAACTGCTACCCATTCAGGCATTGTGGGGTGGATTATTTCGGCCCATTCAGGGTGCGTATAGGAAGGAGCGAGCTCAAACGTTATGACTGCATATTTACCTGTTTGCAGACTCGTGGCCCATTCCATGTCTACAGACTCTTTCCTCATGGCTTTGGTGCGATTTTTTGGGAGGCGGGTAAGCCAGAAGCCATTTGCAGTGACAGCCATTCCAACTTTGTTGGAGCAGACCTGGAGCTAAAACGTAGGTTACGACAATTGAACTAGTGCGTTCTGACAGATAAGCTATCGAATCAACGAAATGATTGGTATTTCAACCCTCCGGTGCAAGTCATGGGGGCGGGGCTTGGGAAAGTGTATTCCTAGCAGTGAGACGAGTTCTGTCGTCGGTAACACAACAGGCAATGAATGAACAGTCATTTACCACTTACTTGGTGGAAGTTGAACGACTCCTCAACAATAGACCTTTCGTGTCTGTTTGCATTGACCTAAATAACCCCCAGGTGCTTCGTCCTAGCGATTTGCTGTTGTTGCGCTCAAATTTAGGTGAGGTGACATTGCGTAAACGTTACACCAAGGGCTGAAGACATACACATCACTTATCTAGTGTTTTGGAAACGATGGCGGCGTGAATACCTACCCCAGTTGCAGATTACCCATAAGTGGTTGGGGCCTTCGCGTGACCTTCAAGTAGGCGATGTGGTTCTTCAAAAATGGGTTCCCGGGGGTGTTTCGTCCTACGGTATGATCACCGAAGTATTTCCTGGTGACGACGGACATGTACACCAGGTGCTGGTGAGAACTTCAGATGGCATTTTAAGACGGGAAATCAGATCACTTTGTTTCTCAGAAGCGTCTGCAAATTAACACCACGTTGCTACGGATGAAACAGTTGGCGTGGATCACTCCGTCGTACCGGTCGTCGCCGCTGTTCATATTGCCGCCCTGAGTTTGGAAAACCAGCCAAATTTAGGGGCCCAGCGTTGATTTTGTCAAGGCTTGTTGCGTTAGTTGGAGGTTGCTGGGCTTCTATTGATTTTGAAAGGTGATTCTACGATCTGCTCTCTTCCACAACTAAACAAAATTCCTGCATCATCTGCTTTTAACGCCTCCATTTTCCCTATTTATTCCGAGCCCTGTAAACTTCCGAGTGCCGAAATTGGACATTTTTCTCCTGTATTTTTTTCGGTAACTTATGATTACCGTCGTTTCTCGATGCACGAACAGTCGTTTTGTTCTGACCCAACCACTGACCATTTGGTTGAGTGGGCTCAACCGATGTTATCGTCCACCATCGTTGATCCACGCTTGTTGTAGATTTTTGTACAGGCACTTTGTTTGATTTCTGAAAATTTTCATATTCGAGGTGAGAGACTCAGTTCTCTTGTACTTTGCTTTAATTAATACCGTATTGAATCCAGTTATTACTAGCGCTTTCTGGTTAACCGTTTCGAAGATAGATTACTTCAATCGCTGAATATTGAGTGACGTTTACCGGATCAACAGATTATGCGTAACTCGGTGTGGACGTGAATCGTTATCAAATGAGTCAATAGATTCTACCTGCAATCCGAAATGTGTCGACTGGTCGAAGTAATTATAACGCAGCAAAATATGCTAACACATGAGAATATCGCGCATCAACTCGTGGAATCTTATGTGTCAAGGCTCCTCAATTGAATTGAAGAAAATCACAGACCTCTTTTACATTAAGAATAGTCGGAACGGTGGTAGTAAGTCACAAACGTCGCCCCCAGTGAGTAGCTGTCGCATTTTCCAAAAGGGCGGTTTGAAAAAGCACGGCTGACTACACCTCCCCGTGCTTCTATCAAAGTTCTGGTGATGCCAATATAATAATACGTTTCCGCTTGGTGTGCGAGAACGCTGGCGATTGAATGAACACTTACTGGACGATGGCCGACTTCTAGGCGAAACACGATTCATCATTAGTGGCCTCTGTGCTATCAGTGCAGGTGAATGGTCGGTAAATGCGTCGGTTGTGTGTGCGGGGTGTGCGTGTGATAAGTGGCAAGCGCCATTCGGAAGGACGGGTTAGCATGCAACACATCATCATCAGCGTCAAGTAACTTTCTGGTGGGGACGATGAAACATAACGACGGCACTAGTGTGCGGGTAGACCGCGGCCAGAGGTGTCGAAGAGTACAAACGTTCATTCTTCAGGATCCGGTCATCTAACCATTTTAAGACACGAAATGCCTCTACATTTTTCATCTACAATTCGGAATTAGGAGTAGGAATGCTGGAGGATCCAACACTGGTAAACTTCCTGATGAGATCACTGCCAACCTCAACATCGCGTGGGAGCATTTCCAGAACAACGAGATCTACATATCGAGGTGGGTAAAAAGGCATTCCCATCGGGCTCGCCAATTTGTAGTGGAAAAAGAAAAAAATAGAGTAAAACTCGATACAAATTAATGAGTGAAATTGGGGACCGGACTGACCAGGGATGGACAATGCTCATGAAACCTTTGATGTTGGACGGGGGTATTCGAAGGATCCTAAGCATAGTTGTTGGTGCAAAGCACTGGGACCGGAATTGAATCCAACAACGAGACGGCTAGGTCGGTCGCTAATCACTAATGGAAGAAGAAGAACTGATACACGCGTGGCAAAGTTTATTCGCACGTGTTCTTCCATTGTTTGTTATTAAGACAAACAAGAAGGTACCGTGAATTTTGATGCAGCAGATACGCGAGATTAGCAGAATAGGGCGAAAGTCAACAACAACAATGAAGTGTTAATTCCCTCGGCATTGAATGTATGAACTGATGCTCGAAGTAGAAGCAAAGTAATAATAAGAATAATAGCAATGATAGCGGTATAATTCTCGACGCATTTGTGAGAAACACGCTCAGGAGAGCGTGATCAACGTCCAGATTTTTAAGCATATACATATTTGAACATTGAATTTGAAAACTACACAATGAGTCAGCTGTGTGAATGGAACAAAAAACAAACATCATGTAAGGATGAAAATTTAATTTTAGGAAGAAAACTTTGAGCTACCCGCTTCTGAGACGATAGTACTTGGGATCTGTGCAATTCGACAGAATAATTGATTTGTTACATCAATTGGGACTCCACAAGGCGATCACTGGCCTAATGCGCAAGGTCGTGTCATAAGTGTGTGCTCGGAGGATGTGGTGGGTGTATCGGCAAAGAATTTGATGTAGATAGTCCCGTGTAAATGTGCAGAAAAGTTTTCACGATGTGGGCGAGGTGGGGACGTATATACTTTCGCGAGAAACGCTCGGACTTCTCGACCGGACGTCATTCTTCGCTCAAATTCCAAAGAATTTTGAGGAGCTCGCGATGTGCTCAACCATTACGGAATTTTGTGTCTGGGCGGGGTGGGATATTTTCTAGCACGTGATATATCAGTGAAACCCAGAATGGAGAGCGGAATCACGCGATAAACGAGAGAACGTGTGACTGACTATGTGAGCTATGATGAACGATGAAACATGTGATATTCTGGCATGACCTTCTTTGCGAAGTTAGCAGCATTTTGCTAATTGATGAAGTATATACCATAAGCGAACAGCTGTTACCAAATAACGCGAGAGGTGATCGGCTGTAAGCTTAAACTAGTATACGGGTACTGCCGACTTCCGACGTCAGTTATCTCTGTACGGCCGGTAAACAGGATGAGAACAATGTTTGATAATACCGGGAGGTTGCCTGGTGGACTATCAGGGAAGAAAAGGGAAGAGTTGCGACTCGAGGTTATTGTGCAGTCAAGAGACGAAAAAGTTTAGTTATTTTCCAAACAATTTTAGCATGCTCAGCTTTTGCATGGTGGTTTACAACTCACACAGACAAGCTGTCATTAATTGTGCGGTAAGGGTGTACCAGGATGATTGGGTTGTTACTAACGGGCATGTATATTGACACCTATACGTGTTGACTACAAACATGATTTCCTGTTCACTGGCAAGTCTTAAATTATATCTATCCTGAAATCTGTGGATTTGATCAGTTCACGGACTGCGTGACGCAACATCACGCAACCCAGAGGGTTTTCCGTCGGATGTTATTAGGTCCGTATTCAAAGACAACCTCCTCAGACGAGTGAAGCTTGAAAATGGACATGACGTTCGCCATTGTTAGGAAAGTTTCTAAGTTCCGTTTGAATCGGTGTATGTTCCTGCTAGCATTTATTGCATACGGGAGTTTGTTCCAAATGCAAGAATATTTTACTGGGAAAACATTTGAACGCAGATTTTCGGGATTTGAGAGCTGCCAAGATGAAGTCCCTGTTTCTGAGGTTATACTTTAGCCTGTGTTGAAAGCTAGTCATGAAGCTGACGGTGAATTTTTTGTCATAGAGCAGATTATACATCAGTAAAAGGCTGAGCTTGGGTCGCCGTAACCAAAGATGATTAATTGCAGGCGTCTGGCAGCGTCCTCTGTAGGTCAGAGAAGATGGATAACTCAATAGGCTTTTCGTGAATGCACGTTGGAGGCTTCCCAGAGTAAGCCTATCAGACTTGCACAGGTGGCCATATATGAACGTGCAGTACGCAAACTGGGGTCGTACACAGTTTATAAATGTGTTACCGTGCAGCAGGTAGGAAGAATGAGTGTGTAATGTAAACTTCTGTCCGTCTGGTTTTGGCGACTAGGACGACTATATGTTCTGCGAAGTTGAATGAGTTTTAGTAGTGTAAACCCAGGTCAGGAACTGAGTTGGTGGTTGATATTCTGTGACCGTCCAGCTTTATGGAGCTATCTGGTACGTGACAACCATGCACAACGAGAGTGGACTTATTGGCTGAAAATTTCATCAGCCAAGTTTGACACCAAGTCTCTAATGAGATGAGGTCCTTCCGTATATTTTCCAAACATGGATTTAGATTGCCAGGAGGAAGGCTGTAAACAGTTTTGATATCATCAGCGAATATGAATAGTTTGCCATGCTTGATAACTTGACATATATCGTTTGTATATATGAGAAAGAGTAACGGTCCCAGAACACTTCCTCGTATTGGATCACTAGCGACTGGTCAGGGCGTTGAGCTATTGTCTACTATTTTCACTGTTTTTGTGCGGCCTGGAATATATGTAGAGAACCAGCTAAGCAATTGATTGCGTATACAAAAGGATGCTGTGTTGATCAGAAGACGCTTATGAGGCACACGATCCAAAGCCTTCGCCATGTCCAACAGTATAATGGTAGTCGACTCACCGGCGTCAGCAGGTTCTGTCACATGGTTAAGAAATTTTAGCTGGCATGTCATGCAATAACGCTTCTTGATAAACCCATGCTGGGAGTGGTTTATAAGGTTTCGTGATAACAGGAGTTTGACCGTGCGGCCTACTTTATCCTTCAAATACCATAGAACAAATAGAAGTATTGTTAATGGGATGATAGTTGCTGACTTCATGTCGCGATCCACTTTTATAGCGGGTCTGAATTGTGGAGATTTTCCACTGAAGAGAGAGGAAACCCAATATTAAAGAAAGTGTATAAATATTGAGCAGAAGTAGATGGATGTTTTCTCCTCCGTAGTTTAGCGCAACGGAGTGAATGCTATTAGGACCAGGTAGGTGATAAGATTTGATAATAGCTAACTGAGAGCGTATGAGCCCTGCATCAACAGGGATATGGCTTAGGAACGTGCTTGTACATACAGGAGGAGGTGGGGGCAGTATGTGTCCTTCGATGTTGAAGGAAGCAGCGAAATATGAATTGAAAACCTCAAAGATTGTTAGTGGATCATCTACAGTGGTTTTGTCCTGCAGTGTCATTACTGAGATGTCAGGGCCTCTCCCATTATTCCTGCGTCCCATCAACTGCATCAACTGCGAGCTCTTGTCTGTGTTGTTCAGCGCACTTTGTCTTCACTCATGTGGACCATTTTGGTTATATATTCAATTGCATTGAACATTTTATGCATTTGTATGATAAGAGAGAAGTCGCACGTTTTCCGGTACCGTAATTCAAGACTTTTGAGCTCACCTTGCTCATTTGGAGTGAGAAGTATGCCGTTAAAGTACACATTACGGTGTTTTGATCTTTGCGGGGCTAAGATGTTCATGCAAGATCTGAAGTGTTGATTAAACGCCTCGGTTGCAATACTAAGATCGGAGGTCAGAAAAAATGTGTTTCATTCCAGAGATCTCAATAAAGTGGTGAACACGTTGCAGTCGAAAAATTCAGTTTAGCGGTATTGTATCTCGGTCGACTCTTTAACAGCTTTTAGGTCGAACATTGAGTTGACTATGTTATCATCACTTCCTGGAAATTGTTTCAGGACGGAAACATTGGCAGAGATGCCTGTGGTAAAGATGAGGTCCAAAGTGTCGTCTTGTCTAGTGGGCGCTTAAAATGTTAGCGCCATCCGTTTGTTTGGACACGTGCAAGGAACTCGGCTTGATTTGCAGGAGCGATGAAAGAGGTCCATGAGACATTAGTCATGGTGTAATCTCCGCCAATTATTTTGTACTGTGAATGTAAGGTTGATACAGAGTTCAGTCCATTAATAAGGTTCATTATGTCGTCCTGAGTGGCGTTAGGTGGTCTGTTGACGGATCTGTGTTTCATCATGCTGGTCATAGAGTTTAGGATCCGGCATGTTATGAGTTTTTCGGACAATTTCTTGCAATTTGTACTTCTTTTCCCGAGATATGCTGAATTTGAATATCCATGTTCCACTGGGCTCCTCAACCGATCATTATGATTCGGGTAAGCAAGCGTTTCTAAAAGAAACACAGCCATCTTATAAGACGCGCTCGGAACAGCTGTTTCAACGAGTACAGTTGAGCGACAGAAGCCGTCATTTCTTCTTCAGGGAATGCGTTATGCAGTAGGCCAATCATAGTTGTCAGAACATCTTGCGAGAATTGTTGCTGCAACGATTGTCTGAGTGTGAACAGGGATTCTATCCGTCCAACCTTTACGTCAGTTGGGTAACCTGGAGGCTTTAGCCGATGCAATACATGAATTTTCTCGAGGCGCGAAACTCTCATCATTAACTGAGCAAGTAGGTACCTTCAACAGTTCCGCGGATAGTTCGTCGGCCACAAACGTCAATGAAATAGCAGTTCTGCCCAAACCACTTTAATTTCGTGTGCGCTACCCCTTGAAGTCAAACGCCGATATAGATCAGTTTTGACGTGAACTGGCAGCACTTCGTGCCATTTGCGACCCCCGAGAGGGAAAGGCGAGAACGAACTCAAGGACCGTGAGCAGTGACTCGATCAAGAACGAAACGCACCGAAATCGCAAAACGATACGGAAATCAGAACGCAAGTACCCAAATCCAAATCTCGCAGCTTAGAACTCTGCAAAAAGAGACGAGGAAGGTTTTCTTCAAACGGGTTTCACCGGCTGCTTAGCTCGAAGGCGAGACAGTAGCATGCAGTGATTATATCTATAAGTTTCCGGCGGCCTTGGACCTAGGCCACCTAGCGGACCAATCTGAAGCAGGCGTGAAACTCGAATATTTTTAGGATTTTCGCGAGCACTGAAATTCTCAAAAACAGAAAAGTCCATTTTTCTCTGTGAATATGGTGAATTCTACGTCAAAATTCCTTTCCCCAACAGTGTCAGCACTTGGCACACTTTATCAACACTCAGAACTCCTCCGACGCGTGCCCGATCACCATCTAAACTAAAGACTAATGGTCTTCGTCGGTACCATGAAAAGTAAGTTGAAAAGGTTAAACGGTGCCGATAATCGTGAAGCCGCCGTAGCAACAGGCGTTTAAACTAGACAGTCGGCGTGTTCTAGCGGCAAGAATCACAGACTGGAAGTGCGTTAAACAGTCAAAGTGGCCACCGAACGCTCCATCTAGAGCAATGTCAACCGCGACGTCCGCACATGGGTCAGGCGTGTACACTCTGCCAATGGCCTGAAATTCGTCCTCACACGTGTACCCCGGTGGGAATGGTTTTTGCAACCTCTTATGTGTGTTTCCATTATTTCCATGCTGACTTGTTCGGACATTTGTGGACCTCGAAGTGGTGCACGTATACCTGGACATATGTAGACAGATTTACACAATGGCCAGAAGCTATAACAAGTCTCACTTGCCCGTTGGGAAACCAGCGGACGGTTATTCTTGAAACGTTGGATTTCCCCTCCGTAAGAACCACCAATCGCGGGACAGACTTCGACTGGACCTGCGCGTCACTTCTCAACGCGCTAGGATGTAGTCGAATCCGCAAAATTTACCATCTGGCAGCCAATGAGTCATTCGACTGTTTCCATCAGCAACTGAAAAGTTTGTTAATCGCTGGCAACAACCCTTCGCAGCACGATGTTTTGTCATTAATCTTGCTAGGTATCCGAAACGCTTGGGGGCCGGCCTGCACGCCGCCCTGGCTCAGTTAGTTTATGGGTGCTCCCTACGTTTATCTGGAGGGATGGTTGCTCCATGCGCAATGAGACCGACGAGCCTCGCGAATTACGATGAGCAGTTGGCCCAACACATGAGACGACCCTAACCGGCCCCACCAAGGAACAGATGAGGCCAGCGTACGTAGATCCTGGTGCCAACTTTTTCTCACGTTTTCGTCTGTGAACTACTCCTCGACGACATTCACGCCCACTGTATACAGATACGTTCCGCATACTCACGCAATATGGCACGAATTTCGTGTTGCAGCGCGAGATCGAACGCAAGGTTAGCAATATCGATGGGCTGAGGCCAGCGTTTATAGAAATGCCTGGTGTAGGAACTGATTCGTAACCAGCAACCTCCTTCACGGCTAACACGTTGTCTGACGTTTGTGCACGTTTGGTTCCGATTGCGACTCTGCATGCGTTGAGAAAGCCAAGTCTTCAGAACAGACGTGTCCCAGAGTTGCGAAGGCCAGTGCAATTCGCGG
Source organism: Paragonimus westermani (assembly GCA_008508345.1). Lineage (NCBI taxonomy): Eukaryota > Metazoa > Platyhelminthes > Trematoda > Plagiorchiida > Troglotrematidae > Paragonimus > Paragonimus westermani. The sequence continues at coordinate 89,758 of QNGE01002383.1, forward strand.
ACTATGTGGATATCCGCCATATTTAGTTTGTTGTTGTTCTTGTTTCGTTGTTCTTGTTGCATTAGCTTACCCAGTAAATTTCCGACGGCCATACTAACAGCAAACTCTGCCAACAAAAGTTTGTTTCAAAAAAGAAATAGCCATATTCTTTTGGACACAGTCGAGGCAGAAAACCGTTGAGCCTATCGTCTTCCACTAATGAGTGCTGTACATCCTAGAGAGTTTTGACCATTCACCGTCTGCATGGGACGTTGAGGCCACGCATTGTGAGGGGACGCCGGAAAACTTGACATTCTTCCAGGGCCGCATTCGAAGGGTGCGAACTGAGTTACTCTCCCAGTAGGTCGACTACAGCCTGCATGTTCCAATCCCTCTGCCTACCTAATGACTGTTTGCCTACCAAACCGTGTTCACTGGCCGCTTCCAATTGTTCTCCCTCTTCTTTCCCTGGTGGTAGACTCCAGCAAATTGACAGGAATAAATTGGACTGCTCATTCTCGATTCAACGGTTTCGACCAACGGAAACACTGCTACATTGTCGAAGTCAACACAAGAGTTGTCTTTGAGGGGAGCTCTGTACCTACCTGATTTGTTTATTGCTAACTGACTTAGAGCTACGAGTGCCGTTTGTAAGCTTTCTGATTCCAAATTTTCTGTGTACTTAAACGTTTGTTTGGACGAGTATCGATACTGAAAAGTACCTCAAACACTCAGACGTACGACCCCACTGCATGCCCGCCCGTCGATTCTCCGTGTTAACGTTTCGTCTTGGTATTCGCTCGCCTCCGCGTCGACTTCACGTGTCCACAACATTCCCCTTGTTTACTCTTTATGCTATTCGTAACCGGCCGCCTTCGGTTCATTCGATTCTGGACGAGGGATACAGCCACCGCCTTACTAGCGACCGCCACACCAGGGAGGGTGGGCACAATATACTCGTTCGACGAGCTCAGTTCTGACATCACGTCACGTAGAGTTTCCTGTGCTCTAAACGGAGGTATTCCCATCACGGCCATCTGTAGTGTATTAGCATGCTCAGACGCCTCGCAATTACACATGCACGTGTCTTGTTTCTGCTCACTGAGGGCCCCGAGCAGTGGGACGAGTACGGCTTCAGACGGAATGCAGCCTTCTCAAAACGACGGCTCATGCAGATAAATGGTCTTTTTGAATTAGTGAACAGAGTGTACTGATCGTGTTCGAGGCCGATACACTCAAAGTGGTACCAGTGTAGACAAGTCTGGCAGTGCATATTGTTCTGAACAGTTCTGAAACAGCAAAATCGGCCACAGAAACTTGACACCCCCGACCCATCAACGCTGCCGGTTCTAGTGCGTGTCATGGTGGTATAGTTTTGGGGCTAAATCAACGAGTGTTAACAGAAGGGAAACACTGCAAGGCGTAATAAACAAACAATGAGAAAACCCAAAAGATATAAAATGTATTGATGTAATATTATTCGGCAACGAATAACAGAGATCGTGTGTAATTTTTACCGGGTTGCTCGTCGTGGACCGCGATTTTTTCAGTTGTCTCAGGTCGGATAATTATTTTATCGCATATTCCGGTTTATTAGCTTGGTGCATGATGCGGAAATTAAACTAACCGAATTCTGCGCCATGGACTCACATCTGTTTGTTTTACCCGGCGGTTAATCAAAAACAACATTGTCGTGTGTCTTTTTTGAAACTCGGTATGACTGCTGTTTTTATTCATTGCGTGCCACAGTCTTAATACATGGTTGCCAAAATGATGTATATTTAGACATGTGATGATGCAGATATTAATCAAGGCGATGTTTGAGAATTGTGTATTTCGCACTTTCTCACAGTTCCAGGAATGCCTTCAGAGTTACATGTTCTGTGTGGGTGTTATTTGCGCTCGTGAGGCAAAGCCTAGGTCGAGAACGGTTGCGAAATACGATAAGGTAATTTGGCCTGACCACCTGAAAACCGTCTAGGTTTATTACCGTTGTACAAAACACCAAAAGCGTAGAAGCATATGCAGGGAATTGTGGCGTGTTCAGTGGGCCAACAGTTGTTAGTCCTAACGCTTCAGTTCTCGCGACACATGTTGCAATTCACGATTTCATATGGTCCGACGAAATGCCTGTCTAGTACTGAGCCGTTTTGAGTTGGGTCGTAACCGCCCTCTCAACCGTCTGGTGAATGAGTCCCATCCTATAGATCAAGGACTCATCATCAATGAATTGAACAGATGCAGAAGCCTGCTCTAGTAAAATACATCAACTACTGACATCTAGAAGTATGTAGCGGATGTTTACGAGACGTTTATCACGACCGCTGAGGTTGAAAACATCTGTCGCAAGTTGAAGCCTGCAATGTCCGGTGAGTTGGTTAGGTAAGAATGGTAACAGAACATTAAAGAACCCCGGGGAGGTCCTGTCGATGATCGGCGCAATAGGTGTGGTGTGCACCGAGCGAGATGAAGCCAACGGATACACGCATATCAACCTTGCCCAAATTGAACTGTTCCAGCGCTCCCCGAATGTTGTGAATATGGATTTCAGCCGCGGGATGAACAGGCAAAAGTTTGTCATTGAGTGTCTTCTCATGCTTTTGAAGCTGGAAAATATACCATTCCCTAGTAAAATATGGCATGGGACACGGCTGGCCGGTGATGTACGGGTACGTTTGTGGTGAGAAGTATGCGTCTTACATGGGCTGTTCGAACTTTTTTGAGAAATGACGGGAGGGAACATTCCGGTGAGGATTCTGCAATAGATACGATGACTGCGCGAATGAAGGCAGCATATGTGATGTTCGGCTGCGACATCAAGTGTTACTTTCACTTACGTGACACTATTTTTATGCATATTTTGATGGAATTCGTCTGTTGTGTTCGCTATAAAACAAACTCTTTCCGTAGTCGTTATCTGTTCAACCGAATGGCTATGGTAGAGTTTGGGTAAGAGACGCCTGCATCCTAGCATCGCATACCGTGGTTTCAAACGTGACTTGAATATCATACAAAAGAGTGCAGGAAATTTATGGATTGGTTTTTGTGTCATTAGCTGCGCATCGAGCCCACGTAGAGCATCCATTCACAGAGCGATGTCGTCCACTTCGGCAGTCCCACCAATAACAGGTTGGAGAATGCCAAGGAACGGTTAACTGCAAAGACACGCCCTTGAGACGTCCGAGCCATTGTCATTCAGAAAGTATGATCCCACAGATTGTGGCTAATGCGAGAGTTGGGAATGCAAACTTCCTACGGATGCGACCGTCGTGGAGTTGTCGATGTTGACTTGCAAGTCAATAACACTATCTACCGGATGACCATTCTCGTAAGTCATCTGAATGGGCGTCCCCACGACTCCATTTCGAAAGAGTTGCTGAGTACAAAGTGAGCGGTTCTACAGCAGCCACCTTGAACAATGCAGTTTCAGGTGCAACACGATGGCGACGTCTTCGTCGTCCATGGCATGCACGGTACTTGTGGGCGTCATATTTACCATTCACCGTGAGTGTCATGCATTCATGTTTTGTCAGTACTCTGGAAACACCCCTACCCATGAAGCAAGTCTTTCTACAGTGTTTATCTACGGATACAGAGTTAGCGTGTCCATTCATGAGCGGTGCCTGGCAGAGTACAACTTACTAATTGAACGGCTGGTTGGCCCGCAATTTCAGCCGCTCGCTTCAGCCAACTACAATCGTCGCAATAAAGCCCTCCATAACTTACTCGCGAAACTGCATTACTACAACAGCCGCACGGCAGTGGCCTCTTTTAGCAGCATCATTGCCTTCGCGAGTAAAATATTAGAACGTGCTAAGGCTGGCCGAACGACTTCCCGTTGTCGTATCTACAAGCTGTAAGCAACCGAGATTGGATAAGAAACCTGGAGCAAGATTGCCATGTGGACAGTGCAATGAACCGGTGCAGTTCGACAGCTATCACCATGATACCGATCAACTGGCCTTTCACTCTGATTGTACTCAGATGGCCGACATAAGTGTGTGTCCATTTTGCGGCAACCAGCTTCAATCACAGTCACCTGGTAGATGCACGTTCTAAGTTCACAGATTTTTCAGTTCCCTCTACTTCGGCCATCGTTTGCACTCCCCCAGTGATTAGAAAAAGTGGTCCTGCACAGTACACTCTTCGGATATCGGATTAGACTGGTCCGCGGACAATGTGAGGCTTGTACGTAAGCCAAAAATGCGCGAATCAATATCAATTGGGGCGAACATTCCCTTGATATAGTTGAAGAAGGTTTCTCCCCATATGTATACACAGTTGCAGATGTAGGATTTGATGAACGGGATGACGAAGACTTCATTATATACACGGCGTCGGTCATCCGGCAGGAGACCGAAAACGCATGAAAACCAACGTCCTGTGCTAAAGAGAACTTGTTATAGTCGACCCGTTTTCCACAGACAAATAAATCGCTCATGTCGATTTCCACACTTGTCCGTTCTCAGTGACTTCACTCGTCTACCGATGTGTTCCTGTGTGTTACATCATCGAGTACCGCTTGCCCCCACTCATGAGCTAAGACGAATAGATGGAGCAACAGTAGGTGTTTCAACGTAGGGTACCGTCTTCCTTCACTCGTAAGCTAGAACAAATGGATGGAGCCGTTGTAAGTGTTTCTGCATACTGTCAACGACTATGCAAATGCTCCGGGACTTATTGAAGGACGTGACCATTTCGAAGGAACGTCCACAACGACGCCGACTTTTCCCCGATTTGGACGTGCAGGGTCAGGCTGTTCGTGAAACCCGCGCACATGCTCTGCCTGTGAACAGTGCAGCTAGTCTCTGTGAGCTGCAAGGCAATCTTTAAAGGGAAACATTTAAAAAAAACTGTGGTAAGTATATGGGTTATGATTCGAACACCGTTAGATGGGTTATCTGAAATCAATGAGTGCTCCGTCTGCAAGGCTACTGTTTCGCCGTTACATGAGGGAGGCCATATCCTCGCAGCTGGTCGTGGAAATGACTTACGCCGTCGGAAGAAATAAAACCTCCTCCAAAGACTCCATCCTACGGCGTGTAATAGAAGGTTAGTGCAGTGTAGAAATAATTCAATATACTCGGAACCAAGAAACAGTCCCATCTCAGGACTGACCCAAGAACCGGGCGAGATGAAGTACACGAGTGAATGCGGTGATGGTTTTATAACGCCCGTGACCGTGGGGGAACGTTCCGATTGAAGTAAGTATGGAACAAAATATGAAATTGATTTTTAACTGCGTTGAGCTGCACACACATCGTGTCTTATTCAGTTGTTCTATCAATTGCTACGAGGACAAGTTTGGAACTGATAAAAGTGACGTGATTGGGATATTTATGAACCGTGACCTCCGAAATTACGTTTTGCCTGTCGGTGTGTCATGAGTTTCAGCGCGAATGTGATTTTCAACCGCGTTGAGTAGTGTACACCTTGATTCTTGTTCAATCGTTATATCACTTGCTATGAGGACTAGTTAGGAAACGATACGTTTCATTGTTCATATGGAAGAACATCCCCGTATTTGTGAGCTGCATTCGGTTCATATTTTTCTTTGCCAATGTTTGAAAGCCGTTCTTTTGATGCATACCATTCTTCTTCTTCTTCAGGAAAAGTAATCTCATACGGATTGCTGAAATGTATGCGAGAACACTCAGTTATATTTTTCAGTCACTGCAATACATTTCCCCGTTCATTCCTGTTGTGTTTTACTTCTTGTGTAAACTATGTGATTTCCGAGAAATTCGCGATAAACCGCGTCGTTCCATCAGAAAATGGGGGTCCATTAGGTTGAGTCAGGGCTAAATTCGATTGTCCTTTTTAAGTAAACAGTGATTATCGATGTCCTTGGTTGACCACGTCACCTTGTCCGGACGTCATACTTCCAAAAAAGTGTACAACCGTGGCGGTAGAGAAAGTCCAGGCACGTCAACTACAACCAGGAAAATACAGCACACTTACTCAGTCTTTGCGCATACTTGTACGTTGTAATATTTTTACCCATGTATCTTACTTTAGCAGTTGCATGATAGACTTGGTCCTCCTGATCTGACGAAGAATCATTCATCAAAATTTTAATCAGGTTTTACTTCTCAAGTACACTCAAATTACAATATTAGCGTATGCTACTAAGTCAGTGACATCGATTTTCATTATATTTCACCACTGTTTCTCGAAAAAGTGTGGAACGCATTTTTTGTCACTTCTCCAATGTTCTCTGATCGATTAAACTATCAAACACTCCTCGCTAACGCACTTGGACGAATAAAACGAAAAACGCCTGCGGTAACAGAATTCAACGGTTTTAAAAACTGAAACAAGTCACAAAATTATAACAACCCCGAGAACTTGAATATTGTTTTTGTCTACAAGATTACAGAGATATTTAAGGTCTACCAAGCACACGCAGCTAATTTTTTTAATCACAAGGCACCAATGGGGCAAGAATATGGGTAGACAATTTTATCAAGAACACCTGAATCAAAATTTAATTTACTTGCTGCATGGCAAGCTTGCTCCCAACCAATTAGAATCACGTGTACTGCCGGCAGTCTTCTCCCGTATAGACCGGAAGATGTTTCACACGCTTTACGGAGTCTACATAAGACCACTGCGCGAGTATGCCAATCAAGTCGTCTGCACCGGATTGAAAAACGACATACTCGCCATTGAACGTGTCCAACGAGTAGACACCAAAATGGTCACTGGCTTACGGCATCTATCTTACGAGTCTCGTCTCAAAATTCTTGAGCTTTATTCGCTTGAGTTTCGTAGACTCCACGGCGACTTAAATCTTACATTTCCTTTTAGCACGGGACTCGCGCAACAATTCTTCGCCCTAGTAAGTGACAACAGTCGAAGAGGTCACGACAAAAAGCTCTACAAGTTTCACTGTGATATGTCGACCGGTGAAACTCGACCCTACGTCCACTCTCACTACTCTGTGGACACAATCGGCGTAAAAATAGGCGGAACAAAGCGTGAAATTAGAGTCGGTACGCCGCTGATTTGTGATTGGTTGCATGTCACCACCTACGCACGGCTGCTGCTCGATGCAACTGAGATGACGAATCAAGGTGTTGTAAGATCCCTGTGCGATGCTCGAGGTCGCAGGTTGGTGGAGACTGATCGATATGTCTTGGCCTGTCGATTGGACGCATCCGTTGGACCATAGGCGTAGCTGTTACCGTTGCCGAATGACGCACTCAATCGTGGGTGGGTAAATGTGTCGACGCAGACTGCTTCTAATCAGTACATACACCGGTTGTTTGCATGCTTCGAGGCTTTTATTAAGGAGGTGAGTTGAGGTTTGCGTTCACCGCTTTTGGGCGTGACTTCTCGAGCACTACTCTATTACCACCACAGGAAGTTGTGTGAAGGCAAAGATGGAAGTATGAACAAGTACAAATAATTGTGTATGCCGTGTTTTTGAAAATGTTTGCCATATAGCTGATTCATCTCTTAGTGAGCAAGTATGCTGTGCACTGGCTGCGTTCAGTACAGCATTGTGACCATTGAACTGCTTTATCAGACGTTTTTATACTGATGGTGTTGTACGACAGTGTGGTCGACTGTGGTTTACATGTACTTTCCTATTGTTCATTACAGCAAGTCAAGAATGTGCCGAAGTCGACGAACGTACAAGAATTTAATACAACTGCCATCGAAGAGGACTGTCAATCGTTGGAAACGGTGATGCATGTTAACAGTGGACTTCACTGATTGGTCTTAAGATGGTATCCTTAAGACAATGCACAGGAAAAGCAGGTGATTTTCCACGTGCTGTTTAATCTCTTTAGGTGAAGTTGTTCTCAATGACGCAGGTACTAGCAGCTGGTCAACCGCAGGGGAATGTTGAGCAGTCTCCAAAGTGACAGAAGGTTTGACAGAGTGGGTCCCAGAATATGAGATTTCCAGAAGAGCGGTTACAGCGCTCTCACGATTGATCAATCCGTTGGCGGGATCTATACCAATCGATGTTCGTTCTTTGATGAGTACACCCCGTGACTGTCCTTCAAAATCAATATGTGGTGGACAGTATGCTCACTTTTGTTTGCAAACTGCGCTGTTACGCATGCCGTATGACAAATCACTGATGAATGCTGATGAAGTTGTCATTCAGTTCCACATCGATGGTGTTAGACCTTTTAAGTCGTAGAAGTTGCAGTTATGGCCTGTACTTCACAGATTGGTTATGCCAATGACAACTACCCCCTTCATGGTTGGCGTATTTGTTGGTCGCAGCAAACCTTCGAATGTGAACGAGTATCTGTCTGACTTGGTAACTGAACTTTCTAATATGATATCAGATGGCGTTACGGTCGGTAAGATTGGGCCCAAGACAAAGCTTATTATCAGCAGCATTATTTGTGACTCACCAGCCAGAGCCTTTGTGCAACGGAAACCAGAGCATACCGGATATGCCAAATGTGACCGCTGTACGCAGAACGGTGTCTACATTGACCACAAGGTTACCTATCCTTTTACAGACTGCCCCAGTCGTATATACGAATTCTTCCGGTGTGCCAGGAAGCACAAAGAATCTCCGTATGAAGCTCTGCCGTTAGATATGATACATCATTTCCCTCACGACTATATGCACTCCGTTTGTCTTGGTGCAGTGCGCAAGCTGGTGTCATTGTTGCTGGAATCCCTGTGTAACAAAGGAGTGCGTTTGGAGATGGACACGATTGAGAACGTTGATTCACGCATAATCGCATGCTCCCGTCTACTCAGAGAGGACTTTCCAAGGGTGTGCCGAGGATGGTTGGAGCTCAGAAATTGGAAAGCCTGTGAGTTTAGGCAGTTTCTTCTGTATATCGGCCTATGGGTATTGAACGGGGTCATACCTCATAAGACTTACTCCAACTTACTGGACTCATCCATTGGTATTTATGTGCTTGCTCATCCTGTCTTCTGCAGACCTTTATTTGAGTATAGAAATTCTTGCCTGCGTGAATTCGTTCACAAGTTCTTTCGTATGTATGGAGCAGAGGAAATGACATACAATGTGCACTCACTTATACATTTGGCGGATGACGTCGGACATCACGGCCAACTGGGCAGCTTTTCAGCCTTCCCATTTGAGTCATAAATTTACCACATCAAATGTATGCTGCACTCCTCATGCAATCCTGTAGCCCAATTGTACCGCAGGTGGAAGGAAGAGTGTACTATGGCAAAAGTATTAAAAAACCGATCGGTCACTGTATGTTGAAGACCAAAACAACGGATGCAAAATACGGAAGCCAACCCATAAAGGTCCATTTCTTTCAAAAGTTAGTCCCCATACTATAATCACTGCACACAAACGGCCCCACCTTATTGTGGACATTAACACTATTGATGCGAACCAACCAATTCATTTTTTTAACGTTTCGGGGTTAATGCTGACTTTTAGTTGCGTGACATCCCATCATCCATGTTGTTCGTATATCAGGTAAACCAAGTCAACGATAGTGTGTACCGTCTTTTTCTTGCCGACGTAATCTGTAAATGTGTCCTTTTTACTTCTTCATCAATTCAACCTGTTATTCCGATTTTGTACACGTTTGACAAAACACTAATGAACATGAGCTAATAGGAAGTGTTCGTGAACTTTTACTCCGCTGACGTGAACAATGTTACCTGAAACTAACCGGAACCTTTCTACTTTCAGATATGGATAGACCGAATTGTTACTGCCTAGTCCGATGAGTTATTCAGTTCCATCATGCAGCTCCACAATGGATCATCGAAGACCCATTGGCTGCATCACTTACGGTGCACAACTCATCATCCACAACGACAGTGGTGAGGAAACCTTACTTTGGAATCAATTACTTGCAGGAAATGGTTTAAAAGGGAAAATCACTGAAAAAGATCTAAAAGAGATCCGTTCATCTTTTCTAAATGCCCTGAATGGTAACGGCGTGTTGTGCACCTAATACAATTCCTCAGGGTTAGCTTACGGTATCAATGTGCGGATTAACTCATTACGGGCAACCATGGAACGGATGATTGCCGAAATAACGCCGCGTTTGTCTTTACCGGTAACCTCAGTAACACAGTTGGAAGAAGTTGGTAGAAAAATGTTGCAGTGCAAGTTCCAATCAGATATGGTATGTGCTGAGATCAGTAACCAGTTGAGTTTCATTCAGGCTGATTATTTCCAGGGTATCAGTTCCTCCAGTGCTGCAGCTCTTCTTCGTAATATGATAGAACGATTGATGACAAGGACAGCTGCTGCAGAAATTACCTATTCCGGTGCACACAACACGTTTACATTCAAACGCACACAACTAAAGGCATTTTTAATAGGTATGGCCTGCCATATACCTTCATTTCTTCCCGTAACCAGGACAAGTACACGGCAGGACGGAATAAGCAACCACCCCTGTCAGTGTGCTCAATGAATACTGTAAGGCGTGGTTACATTGCGCACAGGACAAACGGTCCATTCTACAATCGTTCATACAAGATAGTAGAGACATCAACCTGGTAAGCTTGGGGTAACATGGTGGCGTTCTTACTTATGCAGGAGAGGGAAGTGATCGTGGACCTAGACGAAGCGGACGCTTTCGTCCTGGATGCCCATTAACATTTCGTATTTTGTACATGTATAAATAGTTAATTTTCAATAAATGGTAATTCTCTGTATTGCGCATTCTGTTTTCTCTTCGATGGAACTTGCAAAAAGGCCACGGTTAAACGGTTGGTTCGCTTATGTGGCTTCAGGATTGGGGGGATATAGGTTCGATCAGGGTACGCACTGGGCTAACAATCGGCGGAAATCGTAGTAAGAATAGCATATTTCACCGTGCATCGTGTTGCGTTGATATTGGTCTGCACAACCTCCATGCGGGATTGGTCGAAAAAAACGTAGTGGAAACGGCGTTTGCTGGGGACACAACGCCGATTCCACCACGATCACATCTGATTGGCCGCTTGAAGAAAAGAACGGGAATGGTAGTGAATGAGGCGTTTGTGCTCATAGGGCGTTGTCGGTCTTGTGTATAGTTTTGATCAAGAATGATGGCGTGCGTCAGAGTTATCAAAATAGAGGCACCTTCTTTCCATAGGGAAATATAGCGAGTTTTTGGGAAAAAGTGGTTTCCAAACAAACAGAACGTTTGGAGTCAAGACCGGGTCAGACCCTTCGTCCCCCTGTTTCATTTCTGCGGGAGCTCCCCAAGGGTCAGTGCTATGTCCTCTGTTATTTCTCATTTACACTAACGACCTTCCAAACAATATTTCCAGCAACGTACTCTTATACGCAGACGATCTAAAAATCTGGAATGCCACTTATCCCAGTGCACTACAAATTGATCTCGACGCGATCAAGCGCTGGTCGGTCGATTGGAGTCTCCCACTAAATGACAATAAGTGTGCACACACGTCAATCGGTGGAGATTCTGGCAATGCTTTCATGATTCATGGCACATCTAGCACAGTAGATATCATGAGAATCGATCTGAAGAAAGATCTGGGCATCTGGTTGTCGTCTAACTTGTCCTTCTCGTATCACCATGAGATGGCGGCAAGAAAGGGATTTGCCGCTCTTGTGATGATTAGGCGCACTTTTCTCCGCATGGACAAGAAAGCTTTTCAAACTCTACTGGATTTATATAGGACCGCTCCTCGAGTATGCCAATCAGGTCGTGTATACCGGCCTGGACAGAGACATATCAGCTGTTGAGCGTGTCCTGCGCGCGGCTACCAAGATGGTCGCGGGCCTGAGTAATGTTACTTACGAGTCTCGACTTGAAATTCTTGACCTTTACCCACTTGAATTTCGAAGACTCCGCGGTGATTTACTACTCACACACTTTTTCTTAAGAGTAGGTCTGGTAGAACAGTTCTTCACTGCAACGAATGATGACGGCCGACGAGGACATAATAGGAAGCATTTCAAGCTTCGTTCTCGGACCTTTCTTAGGCAGCAGTACTTTCCTTACAGGGTTATTAACTATTGGAACAGCCTTCTCTCTGAGGTCGTCAGCAGCGCTTCTAGGGATCGTTTTAAAGTTTTGCTTGATTCTCACTTACCAAAAAATTGCAATATGCGAATATTCTTTCTCTATTCTTGGACATCCGACACCTACGTAGTGACACCAAAATCGTAGCTGATACATTATCACGACCAGATGTCAACGCAGTTCAATCACCTCCTTCCTTCGATTGGTCTCAAATGGCCACAGCGCAGCAGTACAGTGAGGACACGAAGGACGTTTCCATCTGTAATTCCCTGTAATTGTCTACCATCCCCTTACCGACGCAAGCTAGCGACATTTGGTGATACTTCAACGGGTACACCCAGACCTTCCGCTACACTTTCTTACCGACGTACTGTTTTCAATCGTTTCCATCGTTTATCTCATCCGAAAACGCGGCACACTGGAAATGATTGCACAACGCTTTGTTTGGCCCTCTATGAACAAAAACGTTCGCCCTTGGTCATATCAGAGTCTAGATTGCCAAAGGAGTAGAGTGCACAAGCATACGGTTAACAAACCACGGAAATGCTCCGAACCGGATGTCCGTTTTTCCCATGCGCATCTTGACATCGTTGACTCTCCTCTCGTCCACCGCTTCCGCGGAACATACGCCGCCTTCTTGAATTACGTTCTCGACTATCCTCTAAGCAGAAGCTAATGGAAAGGCCAGAGGATCTAGAGGCCTTTCGCTCTGTGCGGAACAGGTGCAAGCGGGAAATCCGGCAACACACCCAACACGTACAGTCGAAAATCCCACAAACAGCTCACGAGGATGAGAATTTTCTTTTCAAGTATATACGACGCCAGAGAAAAACTAAGCCCTCAGCGCTTTCTTTGCGGCTTCCCGATGGGGAAACCTCCTCCAACCCCCAAGGGGTTGCCGAGATGTTCAGAGAACACTAGTCATCAGTCTACGATTAGGATCTGCCAAACTGACATCCAATTCTCTCAAAGAGGCATTCCAACAACCCAACCTGACAGCTGACTTTTCTGTGTCCGACGTTCTAGACCTCTTGTATGAAGTCAATCCTCACAGTGCCATGGGACCAGACAAGATCCATCCCCGCATCCTCAAATGAGAGGCCCCCGGTTTGGTGGTGCCTCTCTTTAACCTGTTTAGACAGCCACTTCGGACGGACGCTCTTCCGGAGGCATGAAGAGAGGCCACTGTCTCACCTATATTTAAAACAGGCGATCGTCACTCTCCTGCTAGTTATCGGCCGATCAGCCTTACCAGCATCCCATGCAAGATAATGGAGCGACTGTTAAAACGCACTATCTTTAAGCATTTCTTCTCGAATAACCTCTTCTCTTCGACCCAGCATGGCTTTCTTCCTGAGCGGTCATGCATAACTAATATGTTAATCTTCATGGATAGCCTAACAGAGGCCAAAGACAATGGTCATATCTCGGACGCTATCTTCTTCGACTTTGCCAAAGCCTTCGACCGTGTCCCACACGGTCCTCTGCTGCACAAACTAGAAGCCTATGGGATTCAAGGAGAAGTTCTCCGCTGGATAACCTCCTTTCTTGGTAACAGGACTTTCAGAGTAAAAACCGGTTCAGGCCTTTCGTCTCCATCCCCAGTCTCTGTGGGAGTCCCTCAAGGATCGGTACTTGGTCCATTGTTGTTTCTTATTTACATCAATGATCTCCCCGAGTTGATCTCCAGCAACGCTCTCCTTTATGCCGACGACTTAAAAATCTGGAACGCCTGTGACCCCAGTGCATTGCAGATTGACCTTGATCGTATTGAGTGCTGGTCAGAGGATTGGAGTCTCCCTCTAAACGACAGTAAGTGTGCGCACATGTCACTCGGAGGAGACTCTGGGAACCTATTCGTGATACATGGTGCACAAAGTGTAGTAGGTATCACGAAAGTAGACCTCAAAAAAGACCTAGGGATCTGGCTATCGTCTGGGTTGTCCTTCTCTTATCATCACCAGCTGGCCGCCAAAAGGGGTCTCATGACTCTCGGGATGATCAAACGAACCTTCCCCCGGATTGACAAGCGCGCCTTTCACACGCTTTACAGAGTCTACATAAGACCATTGCTCGAGTATGCCAATCAAGTCGTCTACACCGGTTTGAAGAAGGACATACTCGCCATTGAACGTGTCCAGCGAGTGGCCACCAAAATGGTCACTGGCTTGCGGCATCTATCCTACGAGTCTCGCCTTGAAATTCTCGATCTTTATCCACTTGAGTTTCGTAGACTCCGCGGCGACTTAATTCTTACACATTTTCTCTTTAGCACAGGACTTGTGCAACAATTCTTTACCCTAGTAAGTGATAACAGTCGAAGAGGCCACGACAAGAAGCTCTATAAGCTTCGACCTCGGACCTTTCTGATAAAACAGTTCTTCTCTTATGGAGTTTTCAACTACTGGAGGGACCTACCACTAGAGATTGCTAGTTTCTTCTCTATGGACCGTCTGAAAGCGTTATTGGAATCTCACCTACTTAATAAACCGTCTGAACAGTAATTTATCTTGTTCTGCAAGATTATTATTTTACTCTGTTCTTGGTACTCCCTATAACTCACAGGAGCGGGGCTACACCCCCTTTTCAATGACTGCATTCCAGGTCAACAGAAAACCGCCGCACATCAAAACGAATAAACTGACTGGATCCGGTACATCGAGCTCCCAGCCTCGAACCTGTGTACAAATCGCTGTAATTGTTACAAGCTGTTTAGCGATCTCCCAGCTGGTCTCTTCACAGAAGAATCAGCTGCATTCCTGATAGCTGTATGGCTATTCATTAACGGCAAAATCCTACAAGTCCGAAGACGCGAAGGCAACTTTGCAACGTGAGCAAGCGGTTAATATCAAAAACCGTTCGCAACTGTTTACCATCAGATTCTTCCAACGACAACCATCAATATTGCTGCACCCTTACCCAGACTGTTTCGCAGCACAAACCTGCAGCTCAAACTGTTTCCGGCCGAAACTTCCAGTACCCTGCGCTGCTTTACATCTCGTCGACCAGGAACTCAAAAGCCTCGAGGACTTGAGAGTGCTGACGCCTGTCACCCACTTTCCTTGGGCAACCCCTATCGTTATCGTGAAAAAGGTCAGTGGGTCGATTCAGATCTGTGCTGATTTCTTTACCGGGCTCAAAGCTGCTCTGGAAGCTAACTGCCATCCACTGTCCATCCCTGAAGTCCTGTTCACTATCCTTAACAGTGAAACCCGCTTCGCCAAGCTCGATCTAGCCGATGCATAATTGCAGGTCGAATTCGCCTCACAATCCCGCGTGCTACTGACGATCAACACACATCGCGGTCTTGACCGGTACACCAGATTGCCATTCGGTGTCAAGCCATTCTTCAACAGCTCATGGATGCCATGCTGCCAACCTGGACGGCATCACTGTTTCTGACCGAACGCGTGACGACTTTCGAGAACCGATGGCAGCCGTTCCCCGACGTGTTCAAGATTATGGTTTTTGGCTTCGTGCAGATGGGTGTCAGTTTTTTCGTGTCGTCCATCAAATACCTCGGCCGTGTCTTTTNGATGAGCCTAAGTTGCTGCTTTAACAAAAGTACTAACTTGGATTGGTCCATCATCAACCAACGACCGTCGCCAAAAATGTTATATCGCGAAACAATTGAACAAAATACGAACTGATTGGATTGGAACGTTTCCTACGAAGCATTAATACGGCACAAGCTGAAATAACTGCGGAGACCAGATACTCCAGCCGACTATGAAGAGAGAACACTGGTCCTCAGAGAGAGAGCTTTTACCGTATCAGTCCGAATGACAATTAACCAGCGGAGCTGTTCCGTATTTATAGGTATTTCAGCAACCTTGGAAAACATATACAATGTAGCACACATAAAACGAAGAGGGTCATAAACTAGTAAATTAGCGGCCAGCAATGTTAATGGCGCGTAAAATGAAGTGAATGCAACATGGCGGAAATTTGGCGCGAAGAGGAGAAATTCAACGTTACAGAAGTAAGAATTGTTCATTACAGGTAAAGTAGATTGTTTTTGGGAAATTTGACATCCTCAACATTTTGTTTCATAAATCCGCTCGTTCCTGGGTCTCGTTAGCCATTGCGGCTCCTTCCTGCCTTCGCTACACTAAGTCCGAGCCCCTTGAACCACCTACTCAGATTGGACAAACAGCGGCGCTGGTCTCCTGATCCATTTCAAACCCAGCCTCCCATAGTTGTGGCTGCAGAAGCCTCCAATTCTGGTGTTGGTGCAGTGATCTCTCACGTCTTCTAGGTGGGTCTGCGAAAACCAACATGCACACTGCGAGGACCCTCCCAGATGCTGCAAAGTACTACCGCCAAATCAAAAAGGAAGCTTCGGCGCTCATATTCGCNTCACTTTCTGTACCGCATTCTTCCGAATTATTTCTCGGACGTAACTGATTTTTGTGTCGCGACCAAGTTTCGGTTCTGACAGCCACATCAAACATATCATTTCTACTTCTGCGCAAAATATGGCCAGATTTTCAGATTCCGTTATCCTTTCGGTAATGTCGGGCGTAAACGGCTGACCCCACCTCGAATAAATACCCATGCTTTACCGGTGGCGCCTCTTGATGAGCCTCTGTTCTGGGCAGCATGACGTGGTGGATAGTTCGTAGCTTCCGGCCCATGAATGCTTCAGCTGGAGTCACGTGGTTCGGTGTTGCACCGTTGGGCCTTGTTCGGTAGGCGACCAGGAATTTTCGGAGGATATCTCCTGACGTCCCCTCACCCCGTGACTCGAGAAGTGCATGTTTGAACGTAACAACAAAGTGTTCAGCCTGACCGTTTGATTGGAGGTGGTAGGGAGGAGAGCGTACATGACAAATGGCATTGAGTGTGCAGAAATTCTGGAACTCACGTGAAGTAAATTGCGTGCCATTGTCTGAGACGATGGTCTCTGGGAGTCCGTGGAGGCCAAATATTCTCTCCAGCGCCTGCAGAGTCTTCGACGTAGTCGAGGGAGATACAGTAGCAATCTCCGGCCATTTGGAGTAAGCATCCACTTGTACCAAATAGTGCACTCCGTTGATAAGACCCGCGTAGTCGATGTGTAGCCGAGACCAAGGTTTCTCGGGTTATGGCTAGGGTATAGGTGTCAGACGTGGTGGATTTTTAGTTGCCTGTTGGCAACGTGTGTAGCCTCTGACGAACTTCACGATGTCTTCATCCATGCAGGGCCAGTAAGCGTAGCTTCGTGCTATGGATTTCATTCGGCTCATTCCTGGATGCTCGGAGTGAAATTGACGGAGTAACTGTGAACGTAAGCAAAGTGGAGCAACAACACGATCACCAAACATCAAGCAATTTCTCACCAAACACAGCGAGCTCCGCCTGTTGTGGAGTTGTTTCGATTCTCCGTCAAATTTCCCGGTCGGCCAACCCTCTGTGGTGTAACGTATGGCTTTCTGGGGGGTAGCATCATTTTCCGTTGCCTGTTGGATTCCATGAGCTGTAAGGGGCAAAGCTTTGACGGCACTGGTGGAAAGATCGGCTGCATAGTCTGTTGCTGTGATGGCCGCAATAACCGCTTCCTCGTCTGCCGCTGCGTAGTCGCTGATGAGTCGGGATAATGCATCCGCTTGACCAAACTCCTCAGTTCTCCGGTACTGGATCTCGAAGTCGTAGCCCAGGAGAATCAAGGCCCATCGTTGAAGTCTGTTGGATGAGTGTGCCGGTATACCTGTTTTGGATCCGAAAGTGGACAACAACGGTTTATGATCGGTAAGAAGTTGGAATTTACGGCCGTAGATGAACTTGTGGAAACGCCGTACTTCAAATACGAGGCCCAATGCTTCTTTCTCGATCTGCCCATACTTTTTCTTTGCTGGCGTGAGACTTCTCGATGCGTGCATGACAGCCTTTTGGGTTCCATCGGGAAATGTATGGAGTATGACAGCGCCGACTCCGTACGCAGAGGCATTAGCAGCCACAACAATCGGAAGCTTCGGGTCGTAGTGGGTCAACAAGAGATCGGAGCTGTGCATCGACTTCAGTTGAGCGAAAGCGGACTCACAATCACTAGACCAATTCCAAGGGACATCTTTTCCGAGCAGTCTGTTCATTGGTGGCCTGACATTATGAAGTGCTGGAAGGAATGCCGAGTAGTAACTTATTAGGCCAAAAAATGAGCGAAGGGAACTCACATCTGTAGGGACCGGCTTGAATGTTCTCCGGATCTGGATGTCGGCCATCGGCAGCAAAGATGAATCCAAGGAACTTGACCGATTGTAGGAAGAAGCTGCATTTTTAGGCTCGTAGACGGAAGCCAGTATCTTGGATACGCTGGAGCACTGCTTCAGTTCGTTCGCGCAACTCCTCTGGGGTCACTCCGACAATGAACACGTCGCCCAGATACACTGCCACGCCTGTTATTCCAGCCAAGAGGGTATCCATCAACTGTTGGAAGATAGTTGGGGCGGTTTTGATACCAAAAGGAAGACGAGTATATTGAAATAAACCGCGGTGAGTATTAATGGTCAGTAACTCATGTGATTCAGGAGCAACTTCCACTTGGAGGTAGGTCTCTGCGAGGTCCAGTTTAGCGAAGAATTTCCTTCCATTCAACGTAGTGAACAGTTCATCTGGAGTCGGTACCGGGTAGTGGTGCGTTTGGCGTGCAGCGTTGAGGCCAGTAGAGAAATCGGCGATGATCCGTAAGCTGCCAGTCGGCTTCTTGATGACCACAATTGAAGCCGCCCATGCGAAATACGACACCGGGGTCAGGACACTTTCACTTTCGAGTCGCTGTAGTTCGGCATCAACTTCTGGCAAGGATGCGTAGGGAACTGGTTTTTTTGGACTGAAAACTGGTGTGGAACCAGGATGCAGTTGTAAACTAGCTGGTGCTGTTGTGCAGTGACCAAGGCCAGGTTTGAAAAGCGATACAAACTGTTTGACAATAGCACATGAATGTGAATCAGATGAAGTAGGATGACTTACGTGGTTGCAAATGGCATCGATGGGAATGTCCGCCAGACCGAGAAGTTCGAACCAGTCTAGGCCAAGTAGGTTCAATTCCGACGTTGTCACGAAGCAGGATCCATGAATCGTTGTGCCACGGAATGAAACACAGCAGTGCAGCTGTCCTGTTAGTTGAACGTGACCACCACATGCGCTGATGGCGATTTGTTTGGACTGTTGTACCGGAGGTTGCCAGAGCGTACGCCAAAGTTTCTCCGAAATGATGGTGATTTCGGAAGCACTGTCCAACTGCAACCGGACTGGTTGACCGTTAACTCGAGCAGTGATGAACTTACGTCGGCCTGGGGCGTTGACCTGGAAGACAGCCATCAAACTCCTTGTGTTACCGATTGTTCTGTTCTGCGACTTAGATTGTGACTTCGATTTGGACCTGGGGCCAACAGGTGTACGTTGCTAGCTTGTTCGGCAATATCCTTCTTTGTGCCCAACTGAATTACATTGCCGGCACCTGTGCTGCTTGAATGGACAGAACCTGACAAAATGCCAGGTCCCGCAGTGCCAATATGTTGCCAGAGGCTTCTTCACAGTCTTCGGGACGTTCGGGCCAGAACGTGTGTCGTGTGTAGGGTTCTGCCACTTCGATGTAGAAGGGTGTTGAACCGCATGAACTTCGATACCACCTTGGCCCCCAGACTGGACTAGAGTGGTGTCATGCTTCAGGTTTACCAGTCGTTTATATTCAGCAGCCATGTCGTTCAAGGTGAGAGTGGGTTTCTGTTCCGAGCGGTTCAGCAACCGGGTGCGTATATCAGCCAACCTTGGGGACTGAAGACTGCATATCAGCATCAGCGACTTGAACTGGTCATCCGTCAAAGACTTCAGCTTGAAGCGTTCGCAATCTCGATTAACAAGTCCAACGTGCGTCAGAAAGTCATCGGAGTCGTTCATCGCCAGCTTGGGACACCTGTAACGGATACTGAATAATGAAGACTGATCACCGAACAGATGACTAAGCGAACTGATAGTATCCTTGAAAGAAGCTATCTTTCCACTCATCTTCTTGGTCGACAAAATAGATCCTGAACAAATCCCCATACCGCCTGAACCACGTATCAAATATAACATTCGAATCTGGATCATAATGGACCTAGGAAATGCTATTGCAAAGACTGTCAACTGACGGTATATTAGCTGCGGGCTGTGCTGGTGTTGTTGCAGAGATTTCTTCGGAATTAGCGAGAATCTAGATGAGCCTAAGTTGCTGCTTTAACAAAAGTACTAACTTGGATTGGTCCATCATCAACCAACGACCGTCGCCAAAAATGTTATATCGCGAAACAATTGAACAAAATACGAACTGATTGGATTGGAACGTTTCCTACGAAGCATTAATACGGCACAAGCTGAAATAACTGCGGAGACCAGATACTCCAGCCGACTATGAAGAGAGAACACTGGTCCTAAGAGAGAGAGCTTTTACCGTATCAGTCCGAATGACAATTAACCAGCGGAGCTGTTCCGTATTTATAGGTATTTCAGCAACCTTGGAAAACATATACAATGTAGCACACATAAAACGAAGAGGGTCATAAACTAGTAAATTAGCGGCCAGCAATGTTAATGGCGCGTAAAATGAAGTGAATGCAACATGGCGGAAATTTGGCGCGAAGAGGAGAAATTCAACGTTACAGAAGTAAGAATTGTTCATTACAGGTAAAACCGAATGACAATTAACCAGCGGAGCTGTTCCGTATTTATAGGTATTTCAGCAACCTTGGAAAACATATACAATGTAGCACACATAAAACGAAGAGGGTCATAAACTAGCAAATGAGCGGCCAGCAATGTTAATGGCGCGTAAAATGAAGTGAATGCAACATGGCGGAAATTTGGCGCGAAGAGGAGAAATTCAACGTTACAGAAGTAAGAATTGTTCATTACAGGTAAAGTAGATTGTTTTTGGGACATTTGACATTCCCAACAGCTTCCCTTTCAGATTGTTGATAACTGGGATTGTTGGGATCTATCTGAAAATGGACTGTCTGTTTTCTCTTCCTACCGGACCACCGTCTGGGCGTCAAGGAACTATCAACCAGGTTCTGGTGCTCTGCTGCTGCATGTGTTGCGGTATCTGCAACCGATACTGCCGCTTGGATCTGGAACGTATCCAACAGTAACTCTAACGGCATTTCACTTTCTGTACCGCATTCTTCCGAATTATTTCTCGGACGTAACTGATTTTTGTGTCGCGACCAAGTTTCGGTTCTGACAGCCACATCAAACATATCATTTCTACTTCTGCGCAAAATATGGCCAGATTTTCAGATTCCGTTATCCTTTCGGTAATGTCGGGCGTAAACGGCTGACCCCACCTCGAATAAATACCCATGCTTTACCGGTGGCGCCTCTTGATGAGCCTCTGTTCTGGGCAGCATGACGTGGTGGATAGTTCGTAGCTTCCGGCCCATGAATGCTTCAGCTGGAGTCACGTGGTTCGGTGTTGCACCGTTGGGCCTTGTTCGGTAGGCGACCAGGAATTTTCGGAGGATATCTCCTGACGTCCCCTCACCCCGTGACTCGAGAAGTGCATGTTTGAACGTAACAACAAAGTGTTCAGCCTGACCGTTTGATTGGAGGTGGTAGGGAGGAGAGCGTACATGACAAATGGCATTGAGTGTGCAGAAATTCTGGAACTCACGTGAAGTAAATTGCGTGCCATTGTCTGAGACGATGGTCTCTGGGAGTCCGTGGAGGCCAAATATTCTCTCCAGCGCCTGCAGAGTCTTCGACGTAGTCGAGGGAGATACAGTAGCAATCTCCGGCCATTTGGAGTAAGCATCCACTTGTACCAAATAGTGCACTCCGTTGATAAGACCCTCGTAGTCGATGTGTAGCCGAGACCAAGGTTTCTCGGGTTATGGCTAGGGTATAGGTGTCAGACGTGGTGGATTTTTAGTTGCCTGTTGGCAACGTGTGTAGCCTCTGACGAACTTCACGATGTCTTCATCCATGCAGGGCCAGTAAGCGTAGCTTCGTGCTATGGATTTCATTCGGCTCATTCCTGGATGCTCGGAGTGAAATTGACGGAGTAACTGTGAACGTAAGCAAAGTGGAGCAACAACACGATCACCAAACATCAAGCAATTTCTCACCAAACACAGCGAGCTCCGCCTGTTGTGGAGTTGTTTCGATTCTCCGTCAAATTTCCCGGTCGGCCAACCCTCTGTGGTGTAACGTATGGCTTTCTGGGGGGTAGCATCATTTTCCGTTGCCTGTTGGATTCCATGAGCTGTAAGGGGCAAAGCTTTGACGGCACTGGTGGAAAGATCGGCTGCATAGTCTGTTGCTGTGATGGCCGCAATAACCGCTTCCTCGTCTGCCGCTGCGTAGTCGCTGATGAGTCGGGATAATGCATCCGCTTGACCAAACTCCTCAGTTCTCCGGTACTGGATCTCGAAGTCGTAGCCCAGGAGAATCAAGGCCCATCGTTGAAGTCTGTTGGATGAGTGTGCCGGTATACCTGTTTTGGATCCGAAAGTGGACAACAACGGTTTATGATCGGTAAGAAGTTGGAATTTACGGCCGTAGATGAACTTGTGGAAACGCCGTACTTCAAATACGAGGCCCAATGCTTCTTTCTCGATCTGCCCATACTTTTTCTTTGCTGGCGTGAGACTTCTCGATGCGTGCATGACAGCCTTTTGGGTTCCATCGGGAAATGTATGGAGTATGACAGCGCCGACTCCGTACGCAGAGGCATTAGCAGCCACAACAATCGGAAGCTTCGGGTCGTAGTGGGTCAACAAGAGATCGGAGCTGTGCATCGACTTCAGTTGAGCGAAAGCGGACTCACAATCACTAGACCAATTCCAAGGGACATCTTTTCCGAGCAGTCTGTTCATTGGTGGCCTGACATTATGAAGTGCTGGAAGGAATGCCGAGTAGTAACTTATTAGGCCAAAAAATGAGCGAAGGGAACTCACATCTGTAGGGACCGGCTTGAATGTTCTCCGGATCTGGATGTCGGCCATCGGCAGCAAAGATGAATCCAAGGAACTTGACCGATTGTAGGAAGAAGCTGCATTTTTAGGCTCGTAGACGGAAGCCAGTATCTTGGATACGCTGGAGCACTGCTTCAGTTCGTTCGCGCAACTCCTCTGGGGTCACTCCGACAATGAACACGTCGCCCAGATACACTGCCACGCCTGTTATTCCAGCCAAGAGGGTATCCATCAACTGTTGGAAGATAGTTGGGGCGGTTTTGATACCAAAAGGAAGACGAGTATATTGAAATAAACCGCGGTGAGTATTAATGGTCAGTAACTCATGTGATTCAGGAGCAACTTCCACTTGGAGGTAGGTCTCTGCGAGGTCCAGTTTAGCGAAGAATTTCCTTCCATTCAACGTAGTGAACAGTTCATCTGGAGTCGGTACCGGGTAGTGGTGCGTTTGGCGTGCAGCGTTGAGGCCAGTAGAGAAATCGGCGATGATCCGTAAGCTGCCAGTCGGCTTCTTGATGACTACAATTGAAGCCGCCCATGCGAAATACGACACCGGGGTCAGGACACTTTCACTTTCGAGTCGCTGTAGTTCGGCATCAACTTCTGGCAAGGATGCGTAGGGAACTGGTTTTTTT